>CM069667.1:71355372-71357872 GCA_036010785.1 Ammospiza maritima maritima | reverse complement strand
GGAAGGAAGTGTCGGAAGGAAGGAAGGAAGGAAGGAAGGAAGGAAGGAAGGAAGGAAGGAAGGAAGGAAGGAAGGAAGGAAGGAAGGAAGGAAGGAAGGAAGGAAGTGTCGGAAGGAAGGAAGGAAGTGTCGGAAGGAAGTGTCGGAAGGAAGGAAGGAAGGAAGGAAGGAAGGAAGGAAGGAAGGAAGGAAGGAAGGAAGGAAGGAAGGGAGGAAGGAAGGAAGGAAGGAAGGAAGGAAGGAAGGAAGGAAGGAAGGAAGGAAGGAAGGAAGGAAGTGTCGGAAGGAAGGAAGTGTCGGAAGGAAGGAAGTGTCGGAAGGAAGGAAGTGTCGGAAGGAAGGAAGGAAGGAAGGAAGGAAGGAAGGAAGGAAGGAAGGAAGGAAGGAAGGAAGGAAGGAAGGAAGGAAGGAAGGAAGGAAGTGTCGGAAGGAAGGAAGTCGGAAGGAAGGAAGGAAGGAAGGAAGGAAGGAAGGAAGGAAGGAAGGAAGGAAGGAAGGAAGGAAGGAAGGAAGTGTCGGAAGGAAGAAGTGTCGGAAGGAGGGAGGGGGTAAGGGTTGGAGTGTCGGAAGGAAGGAAGTGTCGGAAGGAAGGAAGGAAGGAAGGAAGGAAGGAAGGAAGGAAGGAAGGAAGGAAGGAAGGAAGGAAGGAAGGAAGTGTCGGAAGGAAGGAAGAGTTGGAAGGAAGGAAGGAAGTGTCGGAAGGAAGTGTCGGAAGGAAGTGTCGGAAGGAAGTGTCGGAAGGAAGGAAGTGTCGGAAGGAAGGAAGTGTCGGAAGGAAGGAAGGAAGGAAGGAAGGAAGGAAGGAAGGAAGGAAGGAAGGAAGGAAGGAAGGAAGGAAGTGTCGGAAGGAAGGAAGTGTCGGAAGGAAGGAAGGAAGGAAGGAAGGAAGGAAGGAAGGAAGGAAGGAAGGAAGGAAGGAAGAAGGAAGTGTCGGAAGGAAGGAAGTGTCGGAAGGAAGGAAGTGTCGGAAGGAAGGAAGTGTCGGAAGGAAGGAAGGAAGGAAGGAAGGAAGGAAGGAAGGAAGGAAGGAAGGAAGGAAGGAAGGAAGGAAGTGTCGGAAGGAAGGAAGAGTTGGAAGGAAGGAAGGAAGTGTCGGAAGGAAGTGTCGGAAGGAAGTGTCGGAAGGAAGTGTCGGAAGGAAGGAAGTGTCGGAAGGAAGGAAGTGTCGGAAGGAAGTGTCGGAAGGAAGTGTTGGAAGGAAGTGTCGGAAGGATGTGTCGGAAGGAAGGAAGGAAGGAAGGAAGGAAGGAAGGAAGGAAGGAAGGAAGAAGGAAGGAAGGAAGGAAGGAAGGAAGGAAGGAAGGAAGGAAGGATGTGTCGGAAGGAAGTGTCGGAAGGAAGTGTCGGAAGTAAGTGTCGGAAGGAAGGAAGGAAGGAAGGAAGGAGGAAGGAAGGAAGGAAGGAAGGAAGGAAGGAAGGAAGTGTCGGAAGGAAGTGTCGGAAGGAAGTGTCGGAAGGAAGATGGTCGGAAGGAGTGTCGGAGGGGGGGAAGGATGGGAAGGAGGAAGGAAGAAGGAAGGAAGGAAGGAAGGAAGGAAGGAAGGAAGGAAGGAAGGAAGGAAGGAAGGAAGTGTCGGAAGGAAGGAAGTGTCGGAAGGAAGGAAGTGAAGGAAGGAAGGAAGGAAGGAAGGAAGGAAGGAAGGAAGGAAGTGTCGGAAGGAAGTGTCGGAAGGAAGGAAGAAGTGTCGAAGGAAGGAAGAAGTGTCGTAAGGAAGTGTCGTAAGGAAGTGTCGTAAGGAAGTCGAAGTGTCGTAAGGAAGTGACGTAAGGAAGTGTCGTAAGGAAGGAAGGAAGGAAGGAAGGAAGGAAGGAAGGAAGGAAGGAAGGAAGTGTCGGAAGGAAGGAAGGAAGTGCCGGAAGGAAGTGTTGGAAGGAAGGAAGGAAGTGTAGGAAGGAAGGAAGTGTCGGAAGGAAGGAAGTGTCGGAAGGAAGTGTCGGAAGGAAGTGTCGGAAGGAAGTGTCGGAAGGAAGTGTCGGAAGGAAGTGTCGGAAGGAAGTGTCGGAAGGAAGGAAGGAAGGAAGTGTCGGAAGGAAGGAAGTGTCGGACGGAAGTGTCGGAAGGAAGGAAGTGTCGGAAGGAAGTGTCGGAAGGAAGTGTCGGAAGGAAGTGTCGGAAGGAAGTGTCGGAAGGAAGTGTCGGAAGGAAGGAAGGAAGGAAGGAAGGAAGGAAGGAAGGAAGGAAGGAAGGAAGGAAGGAAGGAAGGAAGGAAGTGGCGGAAGGAAGGAAGGAAGTGTCGGAAGGAAGTGTCGGAAGGAAAAGGGAAGAGTCGGAAACGAAGAGGAAGGAAGAAGAAGTGTCGGAAGGAAGGAAGGAAGGAAGGAAGGAAGGAAGGAAGGAAGGAAGGAAGGAAGGAAGGAAGTGTCGGAAGGAAGGAAGGAAGGAAGGAGGAAGGAAGGAAGGAAGGAAGGAAGGAAGGAAGGAAGGAAGTGTCGGAAGGAAGGAAGGAAGTGTCGGAAGGAAGTGTCGGAAGGAAGGAAGGAAGGAAGGAAGGAAGGAAGG
>CM069667.1:71347872-71350372 GCA_036010785.1 Ammospiza maritima maritima | reverse complement strand
AGGAAGTGTCGGAAGGAAGTGTCGGAAGGAAGTGTCGGAAGGAAGTGTCGGAAGGAAGGAAGGAAGGAAGGAAGGAAGGAAGGAAGGAAGGAAGGAAGTGTCGGAAGGAAGTGTCGGAAGGAAGTGTCGGAAGGAAGTGTCGGAAGGAAGGAAGGAAGGAAGGAAGGAAGGAAGGAAGGAAGGAAGGAAGGAAGGAAGGAAGGAAGGAAGTGTCGGAAGGAAGGAAGTGTCGGAAGGAAGGAAGGAAGGAAGGAAGGAAGGAAGGAAGGAAGGAAGTGTCGGAAGGAAGTGTCGGAAGGAAGTGTCGGAAGGAAGGAAGGAAGTGTCGTAAGGAAGTGTCGTAAGGAAGTGTCGTAAGGAAGTGACGTAAGGAAGTGTCGTAAGGAAGGAAGGAAGGAAGGAAGGAAGGAAGGAAGGAAGGAAGGAAGTGTCGGAAGGAAGGAAGGAAGTGCCGGAAGGAAGTGTTGGAAGGAAGGAAGGAAGTGTAGGAAGGAAGGAAGTGTCGGAAGGAAGGAAGTGTCGGAAGGAAGTGTCGGAAGGAAGTGTCGGAAGGAAGTGTCGGAAGGAAGTGTCGGAAGGAAGTGTCGGAAGGAAGGAAGGAAGGAAGTGTCGGAAGGAAGGAAGTGTCGGACGGAAGTGTCGGAAGGAAGGAAGTGTCGGAAGGAAGTGTCGGAAGGAAGTGTCGGAAGGAAGTGTCGGAAGGAAGTGTCGGAAGGAAGTGTCGGAAGGAAGGAAGGAAGGAAGGAAGGAAGGAAGGAAGGAAGGAAGGAAGGAAGGAAGGAAGGAAGTGGCGGAAGGAAGGAAGGAAGTGTCGGAAGGAAGTGTCGGAAGGAAGTGTCGGAAAGAAGTGTCGGAAGGAAGGAAGGAAGGAAGGAAGGAAGGAAGGAAGGAAGGAAGGAAGGAAGTGTCGGAAGGAAGGAAGGAAGGAAGGAAGGAAGGAAGGAAGGAAGGAAGGAAGGAAGGAAGGAAGGAAGTGTCGGAAGGAAGGAAGGAAGTGTCGGAAGGAAGTGTTGGAAGGAAGGAAGGAAGTGTAGGAAGGAAGGAAGTGTCGGAAGGAAGGAAGTGTCGGAAGGAAGTGTCGGAAGGAAGTGTCGGAAGGAAGTGTCGGAAGGAAGTGTCGGAAAGAAGGAAGGAAGTGTCGGAAGGAAGGAAGGAAGTGTCGGAAGGAAGTGTCGGAAGGAAGGAAGGAAGGAAGGAAGGAAGGAAGGAAGGAAGGAAGGAAGGAAGGAAGGAAGGAAGGAAGGAAGGAAGTGTCGGAAGGAAGGAAGTAAGTGTCGGAAGGAAGGAAGGAAGGAAGGAAGTGTCGGAAGGAAGGAAGTGTCGGAAGGAAGGAAGGAAGTGTCGGAAGGAAGGAAGGAAGGAAGGAAGTGTCGGAAGGAAGGAAGGAAGGAAGGAAGGAAGGAAGGAAGGAAGGAAGTGTCGGAAGGAAGTGTCGGAAGGAAGTGTCGGAAGGAAGGAAGGAAGTGTCGTAAGGAAGTGTCGTAAGGAAGTGTCGTAAGGAAGTGTCGTAAGGAAGTGTCGTAAGGAAGTGACGTAAGGAAGTGTCGTAAGGAAGGAAGGAAGGAAGGAAGGAAGGAAGGAAGGAAGGAAGTGTCGGAAGGAAGGAAGTGTCGGAAGGAAGGAAGGAAGGAAGGAAGGAAGGAAGGAAGGAAGTGTCGGAAGGAAGTGTCGGAAGGAAGTGTCGGAAGGAAGGAAGGAAGTGTCGTAAGGAAGTGTCGTAAGGAAGTGTCGTAAGGAAGTGTCGTAAGGAAGTGTCGTAAGGAAGTGACGTAAGGAAGTGTCGTAAGGAAGGAAGGAAGGAAGGAAGGAAGGAAGGAAGGAAGGAAGGAAGTGTCGGAAGGAAGGAAGGAAGTGCCGGAAGGAAGTGTTGGAAGGAAGGAAGGAAGTGTAGGAAGGAAGGAAGTGTCGGAAGGAAGGAAGTGTCGGAAGGAAGTGTCGGAAGGAAGTGTCGGAAGGAAGTGTCGGAAGGAAGTGTCGGAAGGAAGTGTCGGAAGGAAGGAAGGAAGGAAGTGTCGGAAGGAAGGAAGTGTCGGACGGAAGTGTCGGAAGGAAGGAAGTGTCGGAAGGAAGTGTCGGAAGGAAGTGTCGGAAGGAAGTGTCGGAAGGAAGTGTCGGAAGGAAGTGTCGGAAGGAAGGAAGGAAGGAAGGAAGGAAGGAAGGAAGGAAGGAAGGAAGGAAGGAAGGAAGGAAGTGGCGGAAGGAAGGAAGGAAGTGTCGGAAGGAAGTGTCGGAAGGAAGTGTCGGAAAGAAGTGTCGGAAGGAAGGAAGGAAGGAAGGAAGGAAGGAAGGAAGGAAGGAAGGAAGGAAGGAAGTGTCGGAAGGAAGGAAGGAAGGAAGGAAGGAAGGAAGGAAGGAAGGAAGGAAGGAAGGAAGGAAGGAAGTGTCGGAAGGAAGGAAGGAAGTGTCGGAAGGAAGTGTTGGAAGGAAGGAAGGAAGTGTAGGAAGGAAGGAAGTGTCGGAAGGAAGGAAGTGTCGGAAGGAAGTGTCGGAAGGAAGTGTC
>CM069667.1:71320372-71345372 GCA_036010785.1 Ammospiza maritima maritima | reverse complement strand
GTCGGAAGGAAGGAAGGAAGTGTCGTAAGGAAGTGTCGTAAGGAAGTGTCGTAAGGAAGTGTCGTAAGGAAGTGTCGTAAGGAAGTGACGTAAGGAAGTGTCGTAAGGAAGGAAGGAAGGAAGGAAGGAAGGAAGGAAGGAAGGAAGTGTCGGAAGGAAGGAAGGAAGTGCCGGAAGGAAGTGTTGGAAGGAAGGAAGGAAGTGTAGGAAGGAAGGAAGTGTCGGAAGGAAGGAAGTGTCGGAAGGAAGTGTCGGAAGGAAGTGTCGGAAGGAAGTGTCGGAAGGAAGTGTCGGAAGGAAGTGTCGGAAGGAAGTGTCGGAAGGAAGGAAGGAAGGAAGTGTCGGAAGGAAGGAAGTGTCGGACGGAAGTGTCGGAAGGAAGGAAGTGTCGGAAGGAAGGAAGGAAGGAAGGAAGGAAGGAAGGAAGGAAGGAAGGAAGGAAGTGTCGGAAGGAAGTGTCGGAAGGAAGTGTCGGAAGGAAGTGTCGGAAGGAAGTGTCGGAAGGAAGTGTCGGAAGGAAGTGTCGGAAGGAAGGAAGGAAGGAAGGAAGGAAGGAAGGAAGGAAGGAAGGAAGGAAGGAAGGAAGGAAGGAAGTGTCGGAAGGAAGGAAGGAAGTGTCGGAAGGAAGTGTTGGAAGGAAGGAAGTGTAGGAAGGAAGGAAGTGTCGGAAGGAAGGAAGTGTCGGAAGGAAGTGTCGGAAGGAAGTGTCGGAAGGAAGTGTCGGAAGGAAGTGTCGGAAGGAAGTGTCGGAAGGAAGTGTCGGAAGGAAGTGTCGGAAAGAAGGAAGGAAGTGTCGGAAGGAAGGAAGGAAGTGTCGGAAGGAAGTGTCGGAAGGAAGTGTCGGAAGGAAGTGTCGGAAGGAAGGAAGGAAGGAAGGAAGGAAGGAAGGAAGGAAGGAAGGAAGGAAGGAAGGAAGGAAGGAAGGAAGGAAGTGTCGGAAGGAAGGAAGTAAGTGTCGGAAGGAAGGAAGGAAGGAAGGAAGTGTCGGAAGGAAGGAAGTGTCGGAAGGAAGGAAGGAAGTGTCGGAAGGAAGGAAGGAAGGAAGGAAGGAAGGAAGGAAGGAAGGAAGGAAGGAAGGAAGTGTCGGAAGGAAGTGTCGGAAGGAATTGTCGGAAGGAAGGAAGGAAGTGCCGTAAGGAAGTGTCGTAAGGAAGTGTCGTAAGGAAGTGTCGTAAGGAAGTGTCGTAAGGAAGTGACGTAAGGAAGTGTCGTAAGGAAGGAAGGAAGGAAGGAAGGAAGGAAGGAAGGAAGGAAGTGTCGGAAGGAAGTAAGGAAGTGCCGGAAGGAAGTGTTGGAAGGAAGGAAGGAAGTGTAGGAAGGAAGGAAGTGTCGGAAGGAAGGAAGTGTCGGAAGGAAGTGTCGGAAGGAAGTGTCGGAAGGAAGTGTCGGAAGGAAGTGTCGGAAGGAAGGAAGGAAGGAAGTGTCGGAAGGAAGGAAGTGTCGGACGGAAGTGTCGGAAGGAAGGAAGTGTCGGAAGGAAGGAAGGAAGGAAGGAAGGAAGGAAGGAAGGAAGGAAGGAAGGAAGTGTCGGAAGGAAGTGTCGGAAGGAAGTGTCGGAAGGAAGTGTCGGAAGGAAGTGTCGGAAGGAAGGAAGGAAGGAAGGAAGGAAGGAAGGAAGGAAGGAAGGAAGGAAGGAAGGAAGGAAGTGTCGGAAGGAAGTGTCGGAAGGAAGTGTCGGAAGGAAGTGTCGGAAGGAAGTGTCGGAAGGAAGGAAGGAAGGAAGGAAGGAAGGAAGGAAGGAAGGAAGGAAGGAAGGAAGTGGCGGAAGGAAGGAAGGAAGGAAGGAAGGAAGGAAGGAAGGAAGGAAGGAAGTGGCGGAAGGAAGGAAGGAAGTGGCGGAAGGAAGGAAGGAAGTGTCGGAAGGAAGTGTCGGAAGGAAGTGTCGGAAAGAAGTGTCGGAAGGAAGGAAGGAAGGAAGGAAGGAAGGAAGGAAGGAAGGAAGGAAGGAAGGAAGTGTCGGAAGGAAGGAAGGAAGGAAGGAAGGAAGGAAGGAAGGAAGGAAGGAAGGAAGGAAGGAAGGAAGTGTCGGAAGGAAGGAAGGAAGTGTCGGAAGGAAGTGTTGGAAGGAAGGAAGGAAGTGTAGGAAGGAAGGAAGTGTCGGAAGGAAGGAAGTGTCGGAAGGAAGTGTCGGAAGGAAGTGTCGGAAGGAAGTGTCGGAAGGAAGTGTCGGAAAGAAGGAAGGAAGTGTCGGAAGGAAGGAAGGAAGTGTCGGAAGGAAGTGTCGGAAGGAAGGAAGGAAGGAAGGAAGGAAGGAAGGAAGGAAGGAAGGAAGGAAGGAAGGAAGGAAGGAAGTGTCGGAAGGAAGTGTCGGAAGGAAGGAAGTGTCGGAAGGAAGGAAGTGTCGGAAGGAAGGAAGTGTCGGAAGGAAGTGTCGGAAGGAAGTGTCGGAAGGAAGGAAGGAAGGAAGGAAGGAAGGAAGGAAGGAAGGAAGGAAGGAAGGAAGGAAGGAAGGAAGGAAGGAAGGAAGGAAGGAAGTGGCGGAAGGAAGGAAGGAAGTGTCGGAAGGAAGTGTCGGAAGGAAGTGTCGGAAAGAAGTGTCGGAAGGAAGGAAGGAAGGAAGGGAAGGAAGGAAGGAAGGAAGGAAGGAAGGAAGGAAGGAAGGAAGTGTCGGAAGGAAGGAAGGAAGGAAGGAAGGAAGGAAGGAAGGAAGGAAGGAAGGAAGGAAGGAAGTGTCGGAAGGAAGGAAGGAAGTGTCGGAAGGAAGTGTTGGAAGGAAGGAAGGAAGTGTAGGAAGGAAGGAAGTGTCGGAAGGAAGGAAGTGTCGGAAGGAAGTGTCGGAAGGAAGTGTCGGAAGGAAGTGTCGGAAGGAAGTGTCGGAAGGAAGGAAGGAAGTGTCGGAAGGAAGGAAGGAAGGAAGGAAGTGTCGGAAGGAAGGAAGGAAGTGTCGGAAGGAAGGAAGGAAGTGTCGGAAGGAAGTGTCGGAAGGAAGTGTCGGAAGGAAGTGTCGGAAGGAAGGAAGGAAGGAAGGAAGGAAGGAAGGAAGGAAGGAAGGAAGGAAGGAAGGAAGTGTCGGAAGGAAGTGTCGGAAGGAAGGAAGTGTCGGAAGGAAGGAAGTGTCGGAAGGAAGGAAGTGTCGGAAGGAAGTGTCGGAAGGAAGTGTCGGAAGGAAGTGTCGGAAGGAAGGAAATGTCGAAAGGAAGTGTCGGAAGGAAGGAAAGAAGGAAGGAAGGAAGGAAGGAAGGAAGGAAGGAAGGAAGGAAGGAAGGAAGGAAGGAAGGAAGGAAGTGTCGGAAGGAAGTGTCGGAAGGAAGGAAGGAAGTGTCGGAAGGAAGGAAGGAAGTGTCGGAAGGAAGGAAGGAAGGAAGGAAGGAAGGAAGGAAGGAAGGAAGGAAGGAAGGAAGGAAGGAAGGAAGGAAGTGTCGGAAGGAAGTGTCGGAAGGAAGGAAGTGTCGGAAGGAAGGAAGGAAGTGTCGGAAGGAAGTGTCGGAAGGAAGTGTCGGAAGGAAGTGTCGGAAGGAAGGAAGTGTCGGAAGGAAGGAAGTGTCGGAAGGAAGTGTCGGAAGGAAGTGCCGGAAGGAAGTGTCGGAAGGAAGTGTCGGAAGGAAGGAAGGAAGGAAGGAAGGAAGGAAGGAAGGAAGGAAGGAAGGAAGGAAGGAAGGAAGGAAGGAAGGAAGTGTCGGAAGGAAGTGTCGGAAGGAAGTGTCGGAAGGAAGTGTCGGAAGGAAGGAAGGAAGGAAGGAAGGAAGGAAGGAAGGAAGGAAGGAAGGAAGGAAGGAAGGAAGTGTCGGAAGGAAGGAAGGAAGGAAGTGTCGGAAGGAAGGAAGTGTCGGAAGGAAGGAAGTGTCGGAAGGAAGGAAGTGTCGGAAGGAAGGAAGGAAGGAAGGAAGGAAGGAAGGAAGGAAGGAAGGAAGGAAGGAAGGAAGGAAGTGTCGGAAGGAAGGAAGGAAGTGTCGGAAGGAAGGAAGGAAGTGTCGGAAGGAAGTGTCGGAAGGAAGTGTCGGAAGGAAGTGTCGGAAGGAAGTGTCGGAAGGAAGTGTCGGAAGGAAGTGTCGGAAGGAAGGAAGGAAGGAAGGAAGGAAGGAAGGAAGGAAGGAAGGAAGGAAGGAAGGAAGGAAGGAAGGAAGGAAGGAAGGAAGGAAGGAAGTGTCGGAAGGAAGGAAGGAAGGAAGGAAGGAAGGAAGGAAGGAAGGAAGGAAGGAAGGAAGGAAGTGTCGGAAGGAAGTGTCGGAAGGAAGAAGTGTGGGAAGGAAGGAAGTGTCGGAAGGAAGGAAGTGTCGGAAGGAAGGAAGGAAGGAAGGAAGGAAGGAAGGAAGGAAGGAAGGAAGGAAGGAAGGAAGGAAGGAAGGAAGGAAGGAAGTGTCGGAAGGAAGGAAGGAAGTGTCGGAAGGAAGTGTTGGAAGGAAGGAAGGAAGTGTCGGAAGGAAGGAAGTGTCGGAAGGAAGTGTCGGAAGGAAGTGTCGGAAGGAAGTGTCGGAAGGAAGTGTCGGAAGGAAGGAAGGAAGTGTCGGAAGGAAGGAAGGAAGGAAGGAAGTGTCGGAAGGAAGGAAGGAAGTGTCGGAAGGAAGGAAGGAAGTGTCGGAATGAAGGAAGGAAGGAAGGAAGGAAGTGTCGGAAGGAAGTGTCGGAAGGAAGGAAGGAAGGAAGTGTCGGAAGGAAGGAAGGAAGGAAGGAAGGAAGGAAGGAAGGAAGTGGCGGAAGGAAGTGGCGGAAGGAAGTGTCGGAAGGAAGTGTCGGAAGGAAGGAAGGAAGGAAGGAAGGAAGGAAGGAAGGAAGGAAGGAAGGAAGGAAGGAAGGAAGGAAGTGTCGGAAGGAAGGAAGTGTCGGAAGGAAGTGTCGGAAGGAAGTGTCGGAAGGAAGGAAATGTCGGAAGGAAGTGTCGGAAGGAAGTGTCGGAAGGAAGGAAGGAAGGAAGGAAGGAAGGAAGGAAGGAAGGAAGGAAGGAAGGAAGTGTCGGAAGGAAGGAAGGAAGGAAGGAAGGAAGGAAGGAAGGAAGGAAGGAAGGAAGGAAGTGTCGGAAGGAAGGAAGTGTCGGAAGGAAGGAAGGAAGTGTCGGAAGGAAGTGTCGGAAGGAAGTGTCGGAAGGAAGTGTCGGAAGGAAGTGTCGGAAGGAACTGTCGGAAGGAAGTGTCGGAAGGAAGGAAGGAAGGAAGTGTCGGAAGGAAGTGTCGGAAGGAAGTGTCGGAAGGAAGTGTCGGGAGGAAGTGTCGGAAGGAAGGAAGGAAGGAAGGAAGGAAGGAAGGAAGGAAGGAAGGAAGGAAGGAAGGAAGGAAGGAAGGAAGGAAGTGTCGGAAGGAAGGAAGGAAGTGTCGGAAGGAAGGAAGGAAGGAAGGAAGGAAGGAAGGAAGGAAGGAAGGAAGGAAGGAAGGAAGTGTCGGAAGGAAGTGTCGGAAGGAAGTGTCGGAAGGAAGTGTCGGAAGGAAGTGTCGGAAGGAAGGAAGGAAGGAAGGAAGGAAGGAAGGAAGGAAGGAAGGAAGGAAGGAAGGAAGTGTCGGAAGGAAGGAAGGAAGGAAGTGTCGGAAGGAAGGAAGTGTCGGAAGGAAGGAAGGAAGTGTCGGAAGGAAGGAAGTGTCGGAAGGAAGGAAGTGTCGGAAGGAAGTGTCGGAAGGAAGTGTCGGAAGGAAGTGTCGGAAGGAAGGAAGGAAGTGTCGGAAGGAAGTGTCGGAAGGAAGTGTCGGAAGGAAGGAAGGAAGGAAGGAAGGAAGGAAGGAAGGAAGGAAGGAAGGAAGGAAGGAAGGAAGGAAGTGTCGGAAGGAAGGAAGTGTCGGAAGGAAGGAAGGAAGTGTCGGAAGGAAGTGTCGGAAGGAAGTGTCGGAAGGAAGGAAGGAAGTGTCGGAAGGAAGGAAGGAAGGAAGGAAGTGTCGGAAGGAAGGAAGGAAGTGTCGGAAGGAAGGAAGGAAGGAAGGAAGGAAGGAAGGAAGGAAGGAAGGAAGGAAGGAAGGAATGAAGGAAGGAAGGAAGTGTCGGAAGGAAGTGTCGGAAGGAAGGAAGGAAGGAAGTGTCGGAAGGAAGGAAGTGTCGGAAGGAAGGAAGGAAGTGTCGGAAGGAAGGAAGTGTCGGAAGGAAGTGTCGGAAGGAAGTGTCGGAAGGAAGTGTCGGAAGGAAGGAAGGAAGTGTCGGAAGGAAGGAAGGAAGGAAGGAAGGAAGGAAGGAAGGAAGGAAGGAAGGAAGGAAGGAAGGAAGGAAGGAAGGAAGGAAGGAAGGAAGGAAGGAAGTGTCGGAAAGAAGTGTCGGAAGGAAGTGTCGGAAGGAAGGAAGGAAGTGTCGGAAGGAAGGAAGGAAGTGTCGGAAGGAAGGAAGGAAGTGTCGGAAGGAAGGAAGGAAGGAAGGAAGGAAGGAAGGAAGGAAGGAAGGAAGGAAGGAAGGGAGGAAGGAAGGAAGGAAGGAAGGAAGTGTCGGAAGGAAGGAAGTGTCGGAAGGAAGGAAGTGTCGGAAGGAAGGAAGGAAGGAAGGAAGGAAGGAAGGAAGGAAGGAAGAAGGAAGGAAGGAAGTGTCGGAAGGAAGTGTCGGAAGGAAGTGTCGGAAGGAAGGAAGGAAGGAAGGAAGGAAGGAAGGAAGGAAGGAAGGAAGGAAGGAAGGAAGGAAGGAAGGAAGGAAGGAAGGAAGGAAGTGTCGGAATAAAGTGTCGGAAGGAAGGAAGTGTCGGAAGGAAGGAAGTGTCGGAAGGAAGGAAGTGTCGGAAGGAAGGAAGTGTCGGAAGGAAGGAAGGAAGGAAGGAAGGAAGGAAGGAAGGAAGGAAGGAAGGAAGGAAGGAAGGAAGGAAGGAAGTGTCGGAAGGAAGGAAGGAAGTGTCGGAAGGAAGTGTCGGAAGGAAGTGTCGGAAGGAAGTGTCGGAAGGAAGGAAGTGTCGGAAGGAAGGAAGTGTCGGAAGGAAGTGTCGGAAGGAAGTGTTGGAAGGAAATGTCGGAAGGAAGTGTCGGAAGGAAGTGTCGGAAGGAAGTGTCGGAAGGAAGGAAGGAAGGAAGGAAGGAAGGAAGGAAGGAAGGAAGGATGGAAGGAAGGAAGGAAGGAAGGAAGGAAGGAAGGAAGGAAGTGTCGGAAGGAAGTGTCGGAAGGAAGTGTCGGAAGGAAGTGTCGGAAGGAAGTGTCGGAAGGAAGGAAGGAAGGAAGGAAGGAAGGAAGGAAGGAAGGAAGGAAGGAAGGAAGGAAGGAAGGAAGTGTCGGAAGGAATGTCGGAAGGAAGTGTCGGAAGGAAGTGTCGGAAGGAAGGAAGGAAGGAAGGAAGGAAGGAAGGAAGGAAGGAAGGAAGGAAGGAAGGAAGGAAGGAAGTGTCGGAAGGAAGGAAGTGTCGGAAGGAAGGAAGTGTCGGAAGGAAGGAAGGAAGGAAGGAAGGAAGGAAGGAAGGAAGGAAGGAAGGAAGGAAGGAAGGAAGTGTCGGAAGGAAGGAAGTAAGTGTCGGAAGGAAGGAAGGAAGGAAGGAAGGAAGTGTCGGAAGGAAGGAAGTGTCGGAAGGAAGGAAGGAAGTGTCGGAAGGAAGTGTCGGAAGGAAGTGTCGGAAGGAAGGAAGGAAGGAAGGAAGGAAGGAAGGAAGGAAGGAAGGAAGGAAGGAAGTGTCGGAAGGAAGTGTCGGAAGGAAGGAAGGAAGTGTCGTAAGGAAGTGTCGTAAGGAAGTGTCGTAAGGAAGTGTCGTAAGGAAGTGTCGTAAGGAAGTGACGTAAGGAAGTGTCGTAAGGAAGGAAGGAAGGAAGGAAGGAAGGAAGGAAGGAAGTGTCGGAAGGAAGGAAGGAAGTGCCGGAAGGAAGTGTTGGAAGGAAGGAAGGAAGTGTAGGAAGGAAGGAAGTGTCGGAAGGAAGGAAGTGTCGGAAGGAAGTGTCGGAAGGAAGTGTCGGAAGGAAGTGTCGGAAGGAAGTGTCGGAAGGAAGTGTCGGAAGGAAGTGTCGGAAGGAAGGAAGGAAGGAAGTGTCGGAAGGAAGGAAGTGTCGGAAGGAAGTGTCGGAAGGAAGTGTCGGAAGGAAGGAAGGAAGGAAGGAAGGAAGGAAGGAAGGAAGGAAGGAAGGAAGGAAGGAAGGAAGGAAGTGTCGGAAGGAAGTGTCGGAAGGAAGTGTCGGAAGGAAGTGTCGGAAGGAAGTGTCGGAAGGAAGGAAGGAAGGAAGGAAGGAAGGAAGGAAGGAAGGAAGGAAGGAAGGAAGGAAGTGGCGGAAGGAAGTGGCGGAAGGAAGTGTCGGAAGGAAGTGTCGGAAGGAAGGAAGGAAGGAAGGAAGGAAGGAAGGAAGGAAGGAAGGAAGGAAGGAAGGAAGGAAGGAAGGAAGTGTCGGAAGGAAGGAAGTGTCGGAAGGAAGGAAGTGTCGGAAGGAAGGAAGTGTCGGAAGGAAGTGTCGGAAGGAAGTGTCGGAAGGAAGGAAATGTCGGAAGGAAGTGTCGGAAGGAAGTGTCGGAAGGAAGTGTCGGAAGGAAGTGTCGGAAGGAAGGAAGGAAGGAAGGAAGGAAGGAAGGAAGGAAGGAAGGAAGGAAGGAAGGAAGTGTCGGAAGGAAGTGTCGGAAGGAAGGAAGGAAGGATGGAAGGAAGGAAGGAAGGAAGGAAGGAAGGAAGGAAGGAAGGAAGGAAGGAAGGAAGGAAGGAAGGAAGGAAGGAAGTGTCGGAAGGAAGGAAGGAAGGAAGGAAGGAAGGAAGGAAGGAAGGAAGGAAGGAAGGAAGGAAGGAAGGAAGGAAGGAAGTGTCGGAAGGAAGGAAGGAAGGAAGGAAGGAAGGAAGGAAGGAAGGAAGGAAGGAAGGAAGGAAGGAAGTGTCGGAAGGAAGTGTCGGAAGGAAGTGTCGGAAGGAAGTGTCGGAAGGAAGTGTCGGAAGGAAGTGTCGGAAGGAAGTGTCGGAAGGAAGGAAGGAAGGAAGGAAGGAAGGAAGGAAGTGTCGGAAGGAAGTGTCGGAAGGAAGGAAGGAAGGAAGTGTCGGAAGGAAGGAAGTGTCGGAAGGAAGGAAGGAAGTGTCGGAAGGAAGGAAGTGTCGGAAGGAAGTGTCGGAAGGAAGTGTCGGAGGAAGTGTCGGAAGGAAGTGTCGGAAGGAAGGAAGGAAGTGTCGGAAGGAAGTGTCGGAAGGAAGTGTCGGAAGGAAGGAAGGAAGTGTCGAAAGGAAGGAAGGAAGGAAGGAAGTGTCGGAAGGAAGGAAGTGTCGGAAGGAAGGAAGGAAGTGTCGGAAGGAAGTGTCGGAAGGAAGTGTCGGAAGGAAGGAAGGAAGTGTCGGAAGGAAGGAAGGAAGGAAGGAAGGAAGTGTCGGAAGGAAGGAAGGAAGTGTCGGAAGGAAGGAAGGAAGGAAGGAAGGAAGGAAGGAAGGAAGGAAGGAAGGAAGTGTCGGAAGGAAGTGTCGGAAGGAAGTGTCGGAAGGAAGGAAGGAAGTGTCGGAAGGAAGGAAGGAAGGAAGGAAGGAAGGAAGGAAGGAAGGAAGGAAGGAAGGAAGGAAGGAAGGAAGGAAGGAAGGAAGGAAGTGTCGGAAGGAAGTGTCGGAAGGAAGTGTCGGAAGGAAGGAAGGGAGTGTCGGAAGGAAGGAAGGAAGTGTCGGAAGGAAGGAAGGAAGTGTCGGAAGGAAGGAAGGAAGTGTCGGAAGGAAGTGTCGGAAGGAAGGAAGGAAGGAAGGAAGGAAGGAAGGAAGGAAGGAAGGAAGGAAGGAAGGAGGAAGGAAGGAAGGAAGGAAGGAAGGAAGGAAGGAAGGAAGGAAGGAAGGAAGGAAGGAAGGAAGGAAGGAAGGAAGGAAGGAAGTGTCGGAAGGAAGGAAGTGTCGGAAGGAAGGAAGTGTCGAAGGAAGGAAGTGTCGGAAGGAAGGAAGGAAGGAAGGAAGGAAGGAAGGAAGGAAGGAAGGAAGGAAGGAAGGAAGGAAGGAAGGAAGGAAGGAAGGAAGGAAGGAAGTGTCGGAAGGAAGGAAGTGTCGGAAGGAAGGAAGTGTCGGAAGGAAGGAAGGAAGGAAGGAAGGAAGGAAGGAAGGAAGGAAGGAAGGAAGGAAGGAAGGAAGGAAGGAAGGAAGGAAGTGTCGGAAGGAAGGAAGTGTCGGAAGGAAGCAAGGAAGGAAGGAAGGAAGGAAGGAAGGAAGGAAGGAAGGAAGTGTCGGAAGGAAGGAAGGAAGTGTCGGAAGGAAGTGTCGGAAGGAAGTGTCGGAAGGAAGTGTCGGAAGGAAGGAAGTGTCGGAAGGAAGGAAGTGTCGGAAGGAAGTGTCGGAAGGAAGTGTTGGAAGGAAGTGTCGGAAGGAAGTGTCGGAAGGAAGGAAGGAAGGAAGGAAGGAAGGAAGGAAGGAAGGAAGGAAGTGTCGGAAGGAAGGAAGTGTCGGAAGGAAGTGTCGGAAGGAAGTGTCGGAAGGAAGGAAGGAAGGAAGGAAGGAAGGAAGGAAGGAAGGAAGGAAGTGTCGGAAGGAAGTGTCGGAAGGAAGTGTCGGAAGGAAGTGTCGGAAGGAAGTGTCGGAAGGAAGGAAGGAAGGAAGGAAGGAAGGAAGGAAGGAAGGAAGGAAGGAAGGAAGTGTCGGAAGGAAGGAAGTGTCGGAAGGAAAGGAAGGAAGGAAGGAAGGAAGGAAGGAAGGAAGGAAGGAAGGAAGGAAGGAAGGAAGTGTCGGAAGGAAGGAAGTAAGTGTCGGAAGGAAGGAAGGAAGGAAGGAAGTGTCGGAAGGAAGGAAGTGTCGGAAGGAAGGAAGGAAGTGTCGGAAGGAAGGAAGGAAGGAAGGAAGGAAGGAAGGAAGGAAGTGTCGGAAGGAAGTGTCGGAAGGAAGTGTCGGAAGGAAGGAAGGAAGTGTCGTAAGGAAGTGTCGTAAGGAGTGTCGTAAGGAAGTGTCGTAAGGAAGTGTCGTAAGGAAGTGACGTAAGGAAGTGTCGTAAGGAAGGAAGGAAGGAAGGAAGGAAGGAAGGAAGGAAGTGTCGGAAGGAAGGAAGGAAGTGCCGGAAGGAAGTGTTGGAAGGAAGTGTTGGAAGGAAGGAAGGAAGTGTAGGAAGGAAGGAAGTGTCGGAAGGAAGGAAGTGTCGGAAGGAAGTGTCGGAAGGAAGTGTCGGAAGGAAGTGTCGGAAGGAAGTGTCGGAAGGAAGTGTCGGAAGGAAGGAAGGAAGGAAGTGTCGGAAGGAAGGAAGTGTCGGACGGAAGTGTCGGAAGGAAGGAAGTGTCGGAAGGAAGGAAGGAAGTGCGGAAGGAAGTGTTGGAAGGAAGGAAGGAAGTGTAGGAAGGAAGGAAGTGTCGGAAGGAAGGAAGTGTCGGAAGGAAGTGTCGGAAGGAAGTGTCGGAAGGAAGTGTCGGAAGGAAGTGTCGGAAGGAAGTGTCGGAAGGAAGGAAGGAAGGAAGTGTCGGAAGGAAGGAAGTGTCGGACGGAAGTGTCGGAAGGAAGGAAGTGTCGGAAGGAAGGAAGGAAGGAAGGAAGGAAGGAAGGAAGGAAGGAAGGAAGGAAGGAAGTGTCGGAAGGAAGTGTCGGAAGGAAGTGTCGGAAGGAAGTGTCGGAAGGAAGTGTCGGAAGGAAGGAAGGAAGGAAGGAAGGAAGGAAGGAAGGAAGGAAGGAAGGAAGGAAGGAAGGAAGGAAGGAAGGAAGTGTCGGAAGGAAGTGTCGGAAGGAAGTGTCGGAAGGAAGTGTCGGAAGGAAGTGTCGGAAGGAAGGAAGGAAGGAAGGAAGGAAGGAAGGAAGGAAGGAAGGAAGGAAGGAAGGAAGGAAGGAAGGAAGTGGCGGAAGGAAGGAAGGAAGTGGCGGAAGGAAGGAAGGAAGTGTCGGAAGGAAGTGTCGGAAGGAAGTGTCGGAAGGAAGTGTCGGAAGGAAGTGATCGGAAAGAAGGAAGGAAGTGTCGGAAGGAAGGAAGGAAGTGTCGGAAGGAAGTGTCGGAAGGAAGTGTCGGAAGGAAGGAAGGAAGGAAGGAAGGAAGGAAGGAAGGAAGGAAGGAAGGAAGGAAGGAAGGAAGGAAGTGTCGGAAGGAAGTGTCGGAAGGAAGGAAGTGTCGGAAGGAAGGAAGTGTCGGAAGGAAGGAAGTGTCGGAAGGAAGTGTTGGAAGGAAGTGTCGGAAGGAAGTGTCGGAAGGAAGGAAATGTCGGAAGGAAGTGTCGGAAGGAAGGAAGGAAGGAAGGAAGGAAGGAAGGAAGGAAGTGGCGGAAGGAAGGAAGGAAGTGTCGGAAGGAAGTGTCGGAAGGAAGTGTCGGAAAGAAGTGTCGGAAGGAAGGAAGGAAGGAAGGAAGGAAGGAAGGAAGGAAGGAAGGAAGGAAGGAAGGAAGTGTCGGAAGGAAGGAAGTGTCGGAAGGAAGGAAGGAAGGAAGGAAGGAAGGAAGGAAGGAAGGAAGGAAGTGTCGGAAGGAAGGAAGTGTCGGAAGGAAGGAAGGAAGTGTCGGAAGGAAGTGTTGGAAGGAAGGAAGGAAGTGTAGGAAGGAAGGAAGTGTCGGAAGGAAGGAAGTGTCGGAAGGAAGTGTCGGAAGGAAGTGTCGGAAGGAAGTGTCGGAAGGAAGTGTCGGAAGGAGGGGAAGGAAGGAAGTGTCGGAAGGAAGGAAGGAAGGAAGGAAGGAAGTGTCGGAAGGAAGGAAGGAAGTGTCGGAAGGAAGTGTCGGAAGGAAGTGTCGGAAGGAAGGAAGGAAGGAAGGAAGGAAGGAAGGAAGGAAGGAAGGAAGGAAGGAAGGAAGGAAGGAAGGAAGGAAGGAAGGAAGGAAGTGTCGGAAGGAAGTGTCGGAAGGAAGGAAGTGTCGGAAGGAAGGAAGTGTCGGAAGGAAGTGTCGGAAGGAAGTGTCGGAAGGAAGTGTCGGAAGGAAGGAAATGTCGGAAGGAAGTGTCGGAAGGAAGGAAAGAAGGAAGGAAGGAAGGAAGGAAGGAAGGAAGGAAGGAAGGAAGGAAGGAAGGAAGGAAGGAAGTGTCGGAAGGAAGTGTCGGAAGGAAGGAAGGAAGTGTCGGAAGGAAGGAAGGAAGTGTCGGAAGGAAGGAAGGAAGGAAGGAAGGAAGGAAGGAAGGAAGGAAGGAAGGAAGGAAGGAAGGAAGGAAGGAAGGAAGGAAGGAAGGAAGTGTCGAAGGAAGTGTCGGAAGGAAGGAAGTGTCGGAAGGAAGGAAGGAAGTGTCGGAAGGAAGTGTCGGAAGGAAGTGTCGGAAGGAAGTGTCGGAAGGAAGGAAGTGTCGGAAGGAAGGAAGTGTCGGAAGGAAGTGTCGGAAGGAAGTGTCGGAAGGAAGTGTCGGAAGGAAGTGTCGGAAGGAAGGAAGGAAGGAAGGAAGGAAGGAAGGAAGGAAGGAAGGAAGGAAGGAAGGAAGGAAGTGTCGGAAGGAAGGAAGGAAGGAAGGAAGGAAGGAAGGAAGGAAGGAAGGAAGGAAGGAAGGAAGGAAGGAAGGAAGGAAGGAAGGAAGGAAGGAAGGAAGTGTCGGAAGGAAGGAAGGAAGGAAGTGTCGGAAGGAAGGAAGTGTCGGAAGGAAGGAAGTGTCGGAAGGAAGGAAGTGTCGGAAGGAAGGAAGGAAGGAAGGAAGGAAGGAAGGAAGGAAGGAAGGAAGGAAGGAAGGAAGTGTCGGAAGGAAGGAAGGAAGTGTCGGAAGGAAGGAAGGAAGTGTCGGAAGGAAGGAAGGAAGGAAGGAAGGAAGGAAGGAAGGAAGGAAGGAAGGAAGGAAGGAAGGAAGGAAGTGTCGGAAGGAAGGAAGGAAGTGTCGGAAGGAAGTGTTGGAAGGAAGGAAGGAAGTGTCGGAAGGAAGGAAGTGTCGGAAGGAAGTGTCGGAAGGAAGTGTCGGAAGGAAGTGTCGGAAGGAAGTGTCGGAAGGAAGTGTCGGAAGGAAGGAAGGAAGTGTCGGAAGGAAGGAAGGAAGGAAGGAAGTGTCGGAAGGAAGGAAGGAAGTGTCGGAAGGAAGGAAGGAAGTGTCGGAAGGAAGGAAGGAAGGAAGGAAGGAAGGAAGGAAGGAAGGAAGTGTCGGAAGGAAGGAAGGAAGTGTCGGAAGGAAGGAAGGAAGTGTCGGAAGGAAGTGTCGGAAGGAAGTGTCGGAAGGAAGTGTCGGAAGGAAGGAAGGAAGGAAGGAAGGAAGGAAGGAAGGAAGGAAGGAAGGAAGGAAGGAAGTGGCGGAAGGAAGTGGCGGAAGGAAGTGTCGGAAGGAAGGAAGGAAGGAAGGAAGGAAGGAAGGAAGGAAGGAAGGAAGGAAGGAAGGAAGGAAGGAAGGAAGGAAGTGTCGGAAGGAAGGAAGTGTCGGAAGGAAGTGTCGGAAGGAAGTGTCGGAAGGAAGGAAATGTCGGAAGGAAGTGTCGGAAGGAAGTGTCGGAAGGAAGGAAGGAAGTGTCGGAAGGAAGTGTCGGAAGGAAGTGTCGGAAGGAAGGAAGGAAGGAAGGAAGGAAGGAAGGAAGGAAGGAAGGAAGGAAGGAAGTGTCGGAAGGAAGGAAGGAAGTGTCGGAAGGAAGGAAGGAAGGAAGGAAGGAAGGAAGGAAGGAAGGAAGGAAGGAAGGAAGGAAGGAAGGAAGGAAGGAAGGAAGGAAGTGTCGGAAGGAAGGAAGTGTCGGAAGGAAGGAAGGAAGTGTCGGAAGGAAGTGTCGGAAGGAAGTGTCGGAAGGAAGTGTCGGAAGGAAGTGTCGGAAGGAAGTGTCGGAAGGAAGGAAGGAAGGAAGTGTCGGAAGGAAGTGTCGGAAGGAAGTGTCGGAAGGAAGTGTCGGAAGGAAGTGTCGGAAGGAAGGAAGGAAGGAAGGAAGGAAGGAAGGAAGGAAGGAAGGAAGGAAGGAAGGAAGGAAGTGTCGGAAGGAAGTGTCGGAAGGAAGTGTCGGAAGGAAGTGTCGGAAGGAAGTGTCGGAAGGAAGGAAGGAAGGAAGGAAGGAAGGAAGGAAGGAAGGAAGGAAGGAAGGAAGGAAGGAAGGAAGGAAGTGTCGGAAGGAAGGAAGGAAGGAAGTGTCGGAAGGAAGGAAGTGTCGGAAGGAAGGAAGGAAGTGTCGGAAGGAAGGAAGTGTCGGAAGGAAGTGTCGGAAGGAAGTGTCGGAAGGAAGTGTCGGAAGGAAGTGTCGGAAGGAAGGAAGGAAGTGTCGGAAGGAAGTGTCGGAAGGAAGTGTCGGAAGGAAGGAAGGAAGGAAGGAAGGAAGGAAGGAAGGAAGGAAGGAAGGAAGGAAGTGTCGGAAGGAAGGAAGTGTCGGAAGGAAGGAAGGAAGTGTCGGAAGGAAGTGTCGGAAGGAAGTGTCGGAAGGAAGGAAGGAAGTGTCGGAAGGAAGGAAGGAAGGAAGGAAGTGTCGGAAGGAAGGAAGGAAGTGTCGGAAGGAAGGAAGGAAGGAAGGAAGGAAGGAAGGAAGGAAGGAAGGAAGGAAGGAAGGAAGGAAGTGTCGGAAGGAAGTGTCGGAAGGAAGGAAGGAAGGAAGTGTCGGAAGGAAGGAAGTGTCGGAAGGAAGGAAGGAAGTGTCGGAAGGAAGGAAGTGTCGGAAGGAAGTGTCGGAAGGAAGTGTCGGAAGGAAGTGTCGGAAGGAAGGAAGGAAGTGTCGGAAGGAAGGAAGGAAGGAAGTGTCGGAAGGAAGTGTCGGAAGGAAGGAAGGAAGGAAGGAAGGAAGGAAGGAAGGAAGGAAGGAAGGAAGGAAGGAAGGAAGGAAGGAAGTGTCGGAAAGAAGTGTCGGAAGGAAGTGTCGGAAGGAAGGAAGGAAGTGTCGGAAGGAAGGAAGGAAGTGTCGGAAGGAAGGAAGGAAGTGTCGGAAGGAAGGAAGGAAGGAAGGAAGGAAGGAAGGAAGGAGGAAGGAAGGAAGTGTCGGAAGGAAGGAAGTGTCGGAAGGAAGGAAGTGTCGGAAGGAAGGAAGTGTCGGAAGGAAGGAAGGAAGGAAGGAAGGAAGGAAGGAAGGAAGGAAGGAAGGAAGGAAGGAAGGAAGTGTCGGAAGGAAGTGTCGGAAGGAAGTGTCGGAAGGAAGGAAGGAAGGAAGGAAGGAAGGAAGGAAGGAAGGAAGGAAGGAAGGAAGGAAGGAAGGGAAGTGTCGGAAGGAAGTGTCGGAAGGAAGGAAGTGTCGGAAGGAAGGAAGTGTCGGAAGGAAGGAAGTGTCGGAAGGAAGGAAGGGAAGGAAGGAAGGAAGGAAGGAAGGAAGGAAGGAAGGAAGGAAGGAAGGAAGAGGAAGGAAGGAAGGAAGGAAGTGTCGGAAGGAAGGAAGGAAAAGTGTCGGAAGGAAGTGTCGGAAGGAAGTGTCGGAAGGAAGGAAGTGTCGGAAGGAAGGAAGTGTCGGAAGGAAGTGTCGGAAGGAAGTGTTGGAAGGAAGTGTCGGAAGGAAGTGTCGGAAGGAAGTGTCGGAAGGAAGTGTCGGAAGGAAGGAAGGAAGGAAGGAAGGAAGGAAGGAAGGAAGGAAGGAAGGAAGGAAGGAAGGAAGGAAGGAAGGAAGGAAGTGTCGGAAGGAAGTGTCGGAAGGAAGTGTCGGAAGGAAGGAAGGAAGGAAGGAAGGAAGGAAGGAAGGAAGGAAGGAAGGAAGGAAGGAAGGAAGGAAGGAAGTGTCGGAAGGAAGTGTCGGAAGGAAGGAAGTGTCGGAAGGAAGGAAGGAAGGAAGGAAGGAAGGAAGGAAGGAAGGAAGGAAGGAAGGAAGGAAGGAAGTGTCGGAAGGAAGGAAGTAAGTGTCGGAAGGAAGGAAGGAAGGAAGGAAGTGTCGGAAGGAAGGAAGTGTCGGAAGGAAGGAAGGAAGTGTCGGAAGGAAGGAAGGAAGGAAGGAAGGAAGGAAGGAAGGAAGGAAGTGTCGGAAGGAAGTGTCGGAAGGAAGGAAGGAAGTGTCGTAAGGAAGTGTCGTAAGGAAGTGTCGTAAGGAAGTGTCGTAAGGAAGTGTCGTAAGGAAGTGACGTAAGGAAGTGTCGTAAGGAAGGAAGGAAGGAAGGAAGGAAGGAAGGAAGGAAGGAAGTGTCGGAAGGAAGGAAGGAAGTGCCGGAAGGAAGTGTTGGAAGGAAGGAAGGAAGTGTAGGAAGGAAGGAAGTGTCGGAAGGAAGGAAGTGTCGGAAGGAAGTGTCGGAAGGAAGTGTCGAAGGAAGTGTCGGAAGGAAGTGTCGGAAGGAAGCGAAGGAAGGAAGGAAGGAAGGAAGGAAGGAAGGAAGGAAGAAGGAAGGAAGGAAGGAAGGAAGAAGTGTCGGAAGGAAGGAAGGAAGTGTCGGAAGGAAGGAAGGAAGTGTCGGAAGGAAGTGTCGGAAGGAAGTGTCGGAAGGAAGTGTCGGAAGGAAGTGTCGGAAGGAAGTGTCGGAAGGAAGGAAGTGTCGGAGGGAGATGGAGGAGGGTTGGAAGGGGATGGAGGAAGGAAGGGAGGGAAGGTGTCGGAAGGAAGGAAGGAAGTGTCGGAAGGAAGGAAGGAAGGAAGGAAGGAAGGAAGGAAGGAAGGAAGGAAGTGTCGGAAGGAAGTGTCGGAAGGAAGGAAGGAAGTGTCGTAAGGAAGTGTCGTAAGGAAGTGTCGTAAGGAAGTGTCGTAAGGAAGTGTCGTAAGGAAGTGACGTAAGGAAGTGTCGTAAGGAAGGAAGGAAGGAAGGAAGGAAGGAAGGAAGGAAGGAAGTGTCGGAAGGAAGGAAGGAAGTGCCGGAAGGAAGTGTTGGAAGGAAGGAAGGAAGTGTAGGAAGGAAGGAAGTGTCGGAAGGAAGGAAGTGTCGGAAGGAAGTGTCGGAAGGAAGTGTCGGAAGGAAGTGTCGGAAGGAAGTGTCGGAAGGAAGTGTCGGAAGGAAGTGACGGAAGAAAGGAAGGAAGGAAGTGTCGGAAGGAAGGAAGTGTCGGAAGGAAGTGTCGGAAGGAAGGAAGGAAGGAAGGAAGGAAGGAAGGAAGTGTCGGAAGGAAGTGTCGGAAGGAAGTGTCGGAAGGAAGTGTCGGAAGGAAGTGTCGGAAGGAAGTGTCGGAAGGAAGTGTCGGAAGGAAGTGTCGGAAGGAAGGAAGGAAGGAAGGAAGGAAGGAAGGAAGGAAGGAAGTGTCGGAAGGAAGTGTCGGAAGGAAGTGTCGGAAGGAAGTGTCGGAAGGAAGTGTGGGAAGGAAGTGTCGGAAGGAAGGAAGGAAGGAAGGAAGGAAGGAAGGAAGGAAGGAAGGAAGGAAGTGGCGGAAGGAAGGAAGGAAGTGGCGGAAGGAAGGAAGGAAGTGTCGGAAGGAAGTGTCGGAAGGAAGTGTCGGAAAAAAGTGTCGGAAGGAAGGAAGGAAGGAAGGAAGGAAGGAAGGAAGGAAGGAAGGAAGGAAGGAAGGAAGGAAGTGTTGGAAGGAAGGAAGGAAGTGTAGGAAGGAAGGAAGTGTCGGAAGGAAGGATAGTGTCGGAAGGAAGTGTCGGAAGGAAGTGTCGGAAGGAAGTGTCGGAAGGAAGTGTCGGAAGGAAGGAAGGAAGTGTCGGAAGGAAGGAAGGAAGGAAGGAAGTGTCGGAAGGAAGGAAGGAAGTGTCGGAAGGAAGGAAGGAAGTGTCGGAAGGAAGTGTCGGAAGGAAGTGTCGGAAGGAAGGAAGGAAGGAAGGAAGGAAGGAAGGAAGGAAGGAAGGAAGGAAGGAAGGAAGGAAGGAAGGAAGTGTCGGAAGGAAGGAAGGAAGTGTCGGAAGGAAGGAAGGAAGTGTCGGAAGGAAGGAAGGAAGGAAGGAAGGAAGGAAGGAAGGAAGGAAGGAAGGAAGTGTCGGAAGGAAGGAAGGGAGTGTCGGAAGGAAGGAAGGAAGTGTCGGAAGGAAGTGTTGGAAGGAAGGAAGGAAGTGTCGAAGGAAGGAAGTGTCGGAAGGAAGTGTCGGAAGGAAGTGTCGGAAGGAAGTGTCGGAAGGAAGTGTCGGAAGGAAGTGTCGGAAGGAAGGAAGGAAGTGTCGGAAGGAAGGAAGGAAGGAAGGAAGTGTCGGAAGGAAGGAAGGAAGTGTCGGAAGGAAGGAAGGAAGTGTCGGAAGGAAGGAAGGAAGGAAGGAAGGAAGGAAGGAAGGAAGTGTCGGAAGGAAGGAAGGAAGTGTCGGAAGGAAGGAAGGAAGTGTCGGAAGGAAGTGTCGGAAGGAAGTGTCGGAAGGAAGTGTCGGAAGGAAGTGTCGGAAGGAAGTGTCGGAAGGAAGGAAGGAAGGAAGGAAGGAAGGAAGGAAGGAAGGAAGGAAGGAAGGAAGGAAGGAAGGAAGGAAGGAAGGAAGTGGCGGAAGGAAGTGGCGGAAGGAAGTGTCGGAAGGAAGGAAGGAAGGAAGGAAGGAAGGAAGGAAGGAAGGAAGGAAGGAAGGAAGGAAGGAAGGAAGGAAGGAAGGAAGGAAGTGTCGGAAGGAAGGAAGTGTCGGAAGGAAGTGTCGGAAGGAAGTGTCGGAAGGAAGGAAATGTCGGAAGGAAGTGTCGGAAGGAAGTGTCGGAAGGAAGGAAGGAAGTGTCGGAAGGAAGTGTCGGAAGGAAGTGTCGGAAGGAAGGAAGGAAGGAAGGAAGGAAGGAAGGAAGGAAGGAAGTGTCGGAAGGAAGGAAGGAAGTGTCGGAAGGAAGGAAGGAAGGAAGGAAGGAAGGAAGGAAGGAAGGAAGGAAGGAAGGAAGGAAGGAAGTGTCGGAAGGAAGGAAGTGTCGGAAGGAAGGAAGGAAGTGTCGGAAGGAAGTGTCGGAAGGAAGTGTCGGAAGGAAGTGTCGGAAGGAAGTGTCGGAAGGAAGTGTCGGAAGGAAGGAAGGAAGGAAGTGTCGGAAGGAAGTGTCGGAAGGAAGTGTCGGAAGGAAGTGTCGGAAGGAAGTGTCGGAAGGAAGTGTCGGGAGGAAGTGTCGGAAGGAAGGAAGGAAGGAAGGAAGGAAGGAAGGAAGGAAGGAAGGAAGGAAGGAAGGAAGGAAGGAAGGAAGTGTCGGAAGGAAGTGTCGGAAGGAAGTGTCGGAAGGAAGTGTCGGAAGGAAGTGTCGGAAGGAAGGAAGGAAGGAAGGAAGGAAGGAAGGAAGGAAGGAAGGAAGGAAGGAAGGAAGGAAGTGTCGGAAGGAAGGAAGGAAGGAAGTGTCGGAAGGAAGGAAGTGTCGGAAGGAAGGAAGGAAGTGTCGGAAGGAAGGAAGTGTCGGAAGGAAGTGTCGGAAGGAAGTGTCGGAAGGAAGTGTCGGAAGGAAGTGTCGGAAGGAAGGAAGGAAGTGTCGGAAGGAAGTGTCGGAAGGAAGTGTCGGAAGGAAGGAAGGAAGGAAGGAAGGAAGGAAGGAAGGAAGGAAGGAAGGAAGGAAGGAAGGAAGGAAGGAAGGAAGGAAGGAAGGAAGGAAGGAAGGAAGTGTCGGAAGGAAGGAAGTGTCGGAAGGAAGGAAGGAAGTGTCGGAAGGAAGTGTCGGAAGGAAGTGTCGGAAGGAAGGAAGGAAGTGTCGGAAGGAAGGAAGGAAGGAAGGAAGTGTCGGAAGGAAGGAAGGAAGTGTCGGAAGGAAGGAAGGAAGGAAGGAAGGAAGGAAGGAAGGAAGGAAGGAAGGAAGGAAGGAAGTGTCGGAAGGAAGTGTCGGAAGGAAGGAAGGAAGGAAGTGTCGGAAGGAAGGAAGTGTCGGAAGGAAGGAAGGAAGTGTCGGAAGGAAGGAAGTGTCGGAAGGAAGTGTCGGAAGGAAGTGTCGGAAGGAAGTGTCGGAAGGAAGGAAGGAAGTGTCGGAAGGAAGGAAGGAAGGAAGTGTCGGAAGGAAGTGTCGGAAGGAAGGAAGGAAGGAAGGAAGGAAGGAAGGAAGGAAGGAAGGAAGGAAGGAAGGAAGGAAGGAAGGAAGGAAGGAAGTGTCGGAAAGAAGTGTCGGAAGGAAGTGTCGGAAGGAAGGAAGGAAGTGTCGGAAGGAAGGAAGGAAGTGTCGGAAGGAAGGAAGGAAGTGTCGGAAGGAAGGAAGGAAGGAAGGAAGGAAGGAAGGAAGGAAGGAAGGGAGGAAGGAAGGAAGTGTCGGAAGGAAGGAAGTGTCGGAAGGAAGGAAGTGTCGGAAGGAAGGAAGTGTCGGAAGGAAGGAAGGAAGGAAGGAAGGAAGGAAGGAAGGAAGGAAGGAAGGAAGGAAGGAAGGAAGGAAGGAAGGAAGGAAGTGTCGGAAGGAAGTGTCGGAAGGAAGTGTCGGAAGGAAGGAAGGAAGGAAGGAAGGAAGGAAGGAAGGAAGGAAGGAAGGAAGGAAGGAAGGAAGTGTCGGAAGGAAGTGTCGGAAGGAAGGAAGTGTCGGAAGGAAGGAAGTGTCGGAAGGAAGGAAGTGTCGGAAGGAAGGAAGGAAGGAAGGAAGGAAGGAAGGAAGGAAGGAAGGAAGGAAGGAAGGAAGGAAGGAAGGAAGTGTCGGAAGGAAGGAAGGAAGTGTCGGAAGGAAGTGTCGGAAGGAAGTGTCGGAAGGAAGTGTCGGAAGGAAGGAAGTGTCGGAAGGAAGGAAGTGTCGGAAGGAAGTGTCGGAAGGAAGTGTTGGAAGGAAGTGTCGGAAGGAAGTGTCGGAAGGAAGTGTCGGAAGGAAGTGTCGGAAGGAAGGAAGGAAGGAAGGAAGGAAGGAAGAAAGGAAGGAAGGAAGGAAGGAAGGAAGGAAGGAAGGAAGGAAGGAAGGAAGGAAGGAAGGAAGGAAGGAAGGAAGTGTCGGAAGGAAGTGTCGGAAGGAAGTGTCGGAAGGAAGGAAGGAAGGAAGGAAGGAAGGAAGGAAGGAAGGAAGGAAGGAAGGAAGGAAGGAAGGAAGGAAGGAAGTGTCGGAAGGAAGGAAGTGTCGGAAGGAAGGAAGTGTCGGAAGGAAGGAAGGAAGGAAGGAAGGAAGGAAGGAAGGAAGGAAGGAAGGAAGGAAGGAAGGAAGGAAGGAAGGAAGTGTCGGAAGGAAGGAAGTAAGTGTCGGAAGGAAGGAAGGAAGGAAGGAAGTGTCGGAAGGAAGGAAGTGTCGGAAGGAAGGAAGGAAGTGTCGGAAGGAAGGAAGGAAGGAAGGAAGGAAGGAAGGAAGGAAGGAAGTGTCGGAAGGAAGTGTCGGAAGGAAGGAAGGAAGTGTCGTAAGGAAGTGTCGTAAGGAAGTGTCGTAAGGAAGTGTCGTAAGGAAGTGTCGTAAGGAAGTGACGTAAGGAAGTGTCGTAAGGAAGGAAGGAAGGAAGGAAGGAAGGAAGGAAGGAAGGAAGTGTCGGAAGGAAGGAAGGAAGTGCCGGAAGGAAGTGTTGGAAGGAAGGAAGGAAGTGTAGGAAGGAAGGAAGTGTCGGAAGGAAGGAAGTGTCGGAAGGAAGTGTCGGAAGGAAGTGTCGGAAGGAAGTGTCGGAAGGAAGTGTCGGAAGGAAGGAAGGAAGGAAGGAAGGAAGGAAGGAAGGAAGGAAGGAAGGAAGGAAGTGTCGGAAGGAAGGAAGGAAGTGTCGGAAGGAAGGAAGGAAGTGTCGGAAGGAAGTGTCGGAAGGAAGTGTCGGAAGGAAGTGTCGGAAGGAAGTGTCGGAAGGAAGTGTCGGAAGGAAGTGTCGGAAGGAAGGAAGTGTCGGAAGGAAGGAAGGAAGTGTCGGAAGGAAGGAAGGAAGGAAGGAAGGAAGGAAGGAAGGAAGTGTCGGAAGGAAGTGTCGGAAGGAAGGAAGGAAGTGTCGTAAGGAAGTGTCGTAAGGAAGTGTCGTAAGGAAGTGTCGTAAGGAAGTGTCGTAAGAAGTGACGTAAGGAAGTGTCGTAAGGAAGGAAGGAAGGAAGGAAGGAAGGAAGGAAGGAAGTGTCGGAAGGAAGGAAGGAAGTGCCGGAAGGAAGTGTTGGAAGGAAGGAAGGAAGTGTAGGAAGGAAGGAAGTGTCGGAAGGAAGGAAGTGTCGGAAGGAAGTGTCGGAAGGAAGTGTCGGAAGGAAGTGTCGGAAGGAAGTGTCGGAAGGAAGTGTCGGAAGGAAGTGTCGGAAGGAAGGAAGGAAGGAAGTGTCGGAAGGAAGGAAGTGTCGGAAGGAAGTGTCGGAAGGAAGGAAGGAAGGAAGGAAGGAAGGAAGGAAGGAAGTGTCGGAAGGAAGTGTCGGAAGGAAGTGTCGGAAGGAAGTGTCGGAAGGAAGTGTCGGAAGGAAGTGTCGGAAGGAAGTGTCGGAAGGAAGTGTCGGAAGGAAGGAAGGAAGGAAGGAAGGAAGGAAGGAAGGAAGGAAGGAAGTGTCGGAAGGAAGTGTCGGAAGGAAGTGTCGGAAGGAAGTGTCGGAAGGAAGTGTGGGAAGGAAGTGTCGGAAGGAAGGAAGGAAGGAAGGAAGGAAGGAAGGAAGGAAGGAAGGAAGGAAGGAAGGAAGGAAGGAAGGAAGTGGCGGAAGGAAGGAAGGAAGTGGCGGAAGGAAGGAAGGAAGTGTCGGAAGGAAGTGTCGGAAGGAAGTGTCGGAAAAAAGTGTCGGAAGGAAGGAAGGAAGGAAGGAAGGAAGGAAGGAAGGAAGGAAGGAAGGAAGTGTTGGAAGGAAGGAAGGAAGTGTAGGAAGGAAGGAAGTGTCGGAAGGAAGGAAGTGTCGGAAGGAAGTGTCGGAAGGAAGTGTCGGAAGGAAGTGTCGGAAGGAAGTGTCGGAAGGAAGGAAGGAAGTGTCGGAAGGAAGGAAGGAAGGAAGGAAGTGTCGGAAGGAAGGAAGGAAGTGTCGGAAGGAAGTGTCGGAAGGAAGTGTCGGAAGGAAGGAAGGAAGGAAGGAAGGAAGGAAGGAAGGAAGGAAGGAAGGAAGGAAGGAAGGAAGGAAGGAAGGAAGGAAGGAAGTGTCGGAAGGAAGTGTCGGAAGGAAGGAAGTGTCGGAAGGAAGGAAGTGTCGGAAGGAAGGAAGTGTCGGAAGGAAGTGTCGGAAAGGAAGTGTCGGAAGGAAGTGTCGGAAGGAAGGAAATGTCGGAAGGAAGTGTCGGAAGGAAGGAAGGAAGGAAGGAAGGAAGGAAGGAAGGAAGGAAGGAAGTGTCGGAAGGAAGTGTCGGAAGGAAGGAAGGAAGTGTCGGAAGGAAGGAAGGAAGTGTCGGAAGGAAGGAAGGAAGTGTCGGAAGGAAGTGTCGGAAGGAAGGAAGGAAGGAAGGAAGGAAGGAAGGAAGGAAGGAAGGAAGGAAGGAAGGAAGGAAGGAAGGAAGGAAGTGTCGGAAGGAAGGAAGTGTCGGAAGGAAGGAAGTGTCGGAAGGAAGGAAGTGTCGGAAGGAAGGAAGGAAGGAAGGAAGGAAGGAAGGAAGGAAGGAAGGAAGGAAGGAAAGAAGGAAGGAAGGAAGGAAGGAAGGAAGGAAGGAAGGAAGGAAGGAAGGAAGGAAGGAAGGAAGGAAGTGTCGGAAGGAAGTGTCGGAGGAAGGAAGGAAGGAAGGAAGGAAGGAAGGAAGGAAGGAAGGAAGGAAGGAAGGAAGGAAGGAAGGAAGGAAGGAAGGAAGTGTCGGAAGGAAGGAAGTGTCGGAAGGAAGGAAGTGTCGGAAGGAAGGAAGGAAGGAAGGAAGTGTCGGAAGGAAGGAAGGAAGGAAGGAAGAAGGAAGGAAGGAAGGAAGTGTCGGAAGGAAGGAAGTGTCGGAAGGAAGTGTCGGAAGGAAGTGTCGGAAGGAAGGAAGGAAGGAAGGAAGGAAGGAAGGAAGGAAGGAAGGAAGGAAGTGTCGGAAGGAAGTGTCGGAAGGAAGGAAGTGTCGGAAGGAAGGAAGGAAGTGTCGGAAGGAAGTGTCGGAAGGAAGTGTCGGAAGGAAGTGTCGGAAGGAAGGAAGTGTCGGAAGGAAGGAAGTGTCGGAAGGAAGTGTCGGAAGGAAGTGTCGGAAGGAAGTGTCGGAAGGAAGTGTCGGAAGGAAGTGTCGGAAGGAAGTGTCGGAAGGAAGGAAGGAAGGAAGGAAGGAAGGAAGGAAGGAAGGAAGAGGAAGGAAGGAAGGAAGGAAGGAAGGAAGGAAGGAAGGAAGTGTCGGAAGGAAGGAAGGAAGGAAGTGTCGGAAGGAAGGAAGTGTCGGAAGGAAGGAAGTGTCGGAAGGAAGGAAGGAAGGAAGGAAGGAAGGAAGGAAGGAAGGAAGGAAGGAAGGAAGGAAGGAAGGAAGTGTCGGAAGGAAGGAAGGAAGTGTCGGAAGGAAGTGTCGGAAGGAAGTGTCGGAAGGAAGTGTCGGAAGGAAGGAAGGAAGGAAGTGTCGGAAGGAAGGAAGTGTCGGAAGGAAGGAAGTGTCGGAAGGAAGTGTCGGAAGGAAGGAAGGAAGGAAGGAAGGAAGGAAGGAAGGAAGGAAGGAAGGAAGGAAGGAAGTGTCGGAAGGAAGGAAGGAAGTGTCGGAAGGAAGTGTCGTAAGGAAGTGTCGGAAGGAAGGAAGGAAGTGTCGTAAGGAAGTGTCGTAAGGAAGTGTCGTAAGGAAGTGTCGGAAGGAAGTGTCGGAAGGAAGTGTCGGAAAGAAGGAAGGAAGTGTCGGAAGGAAGGAAGGAAGTGTCGGAAGGAAGTGTCGGAAGGAAGTGTCGGAAGGAAGGAAGGAAGGAAGGAAGGAAGGAAGGAAGGAAGGAAGA
>CM069667.1:71297385-71320172 GCA_036010785.1 Ammospiza maritima maritima | reverse complement strand
TAAGGAAGGAGAGAAGTGTCGGAAGGAAGTGTCGGAAGGAAGTGTCGGAAGGAAGTGTCGGAAGGAAGGAAGGAAGTGTCGGAAGGAAGTGTCGGAAGGAAGTGTCGGAAGGAAGTGTCGGAAGGAAGGAAGGAAGGAAGGAAGGAAGTGTCGGAAGGAAGGAAGTGTCGGAAGGAAGTGTCGGAAGGAAGTGTCGGAAGGAAGGAAGGAAGGAAGGAAGGAAGGAAGGAAGGAAGGAAGGAAGGAAGGAAGGAAGGAAGTGTCGGAAGGAAGGAAGGAAGTGTCGGAAGGAAGTGTCGGAAGGAAGGAAGTGTCGGAAGGAAGGAAGTGTCGGAAGGAAGGAAGTGTCGGAAGGAAGGAAGGAAGGAAGGAAGGAAGGAAGGAAGGAAGGAAGGAAGGAAGGAAGGAAGGAAGGAAGGAAGGAAGGAAGGAAGGAAGGAAGGAAGGAAGTGTCGGAAGGAAGTGTCGGAAGGAAGTGTCGGAAGGAAGGAAGGAAGTGTCGGAAGGAAGGAAGTGTCGGAAGGAAGGAAGGAAGGAAGGAAGGAAGGAAGGAAGGAAGGAAGGAAGGAAGGAAGGAAGTGTCGGAAGGAAGGAAGGAAGGAAGTGTCGGAAGGAAGTGTCGGAAGGAAGGAAGGAAGTGTCGGAAGGAAGGGTCGGAAGGAAGTGTCGGAAGGAAGGAAGGAATTGTCGTAAGGAAGTGTCGTAAGGAAGTGTCGTAAGGAAGTGTCGTAAGGAAGGAAGGAAGTGTCGTAAGGAAGGAAGTGTCGTAAGGAAGGAAGGAAGGAAGTGTCGGAAGGAAGTGTCGGAAGGAAGTGTCGGAAGGAAGGAAGGAAGTGTCGGAAGGAAGGAAGTGTCGGAAGGAAGTGTCGGAAGGAAGTGTCGGAAGTAAGTGTCGGAAGGAAGTGTCGGAAGGAAGGAAGGAAGGAAGGAAGGAAGGAAGGAAGGAAGGAGAGAAGTGTCGGAAGGAAGTGTCGGAAGGAAGTGTCGGAAGGAAGTGTCGGACGGAAGGAAGGAAGTGTCGGAAGGAAGTGTCGGAAGGAAGTGTCGGAAGGAAGTGTCGGAAGGAAGGAAGTGTCGGAAGGAAGGAAGTGTCGGAAGGAAGGAAGGAAGGAAGGAAGGAAGGAAGGAAGGAAGGAAGGAAGGAAGGAAGGAAGGAAGGAAGGAAGGAAGGAAGGAAGGAAGGAAGGAAGGAAGGAAGGAAGTGTCGGAAGGAAGGAAGTGTCGGAAGGAAGTGTCGGAAGGAAGGAAGGAAGGAAGGAAGGAAGGAAGGAAGGAAGGAAGGAAGTGTCGGAAGGAAGGAAGGAAGTGTCGGAAGGAAGGAAGTGTCGGAAGGAAGGAAGTGTCGGAAGGAAGTGTCGGAAGGAAGTGTCAGAAGGAAGGAAGTGTCGGAAGGAAGGAAGGAAGGAAGGAAGGAAGGAAGGGAAGGAAGGAGAGAAGTGTCGGAAGGAAGTGTCGGAAGGAAGTGTCGGAAGGAAGGAAGGAAGTGTCGGAAGGAAGTGTCGGAAGGAAGGAAGGAAGGAAGGAAGGAAGGAAGGAAGGAAGGAAGGAAGGAAGGAAGGAAGGAAGGAAGGAAGGAAGGAAGGAAGGAAGGAAGGAAGGAAGTGTCGGAAGGAAGGAAGTGTCGGAAGGAAGGAAGGAAGGAAGTGTCGGAAGGAAGGAAGGAAGGAAGGAAGGAAGGAAGGAAGGAAGTGTCGGAAGGAAGTGTCGGAAGGAAGTGTCGGAAGGAAGGAAGGAAGTGTCGGAAGGAAGGGTCGGAAGGAAGTGTCGGAAGGAAGGAAGGAAGTGTCGTAAGGAAGTGTCGTAAGGAAGTGTCGTAAGGAAGTGTCGTAAGGAAGTGTCGTAAGGAAGGAAGGAAGTGTCGTAAGGAAGGAAGTGTCGTAAGGAAGGAAGGAAGGAAGTGTCGAAGGAAGTGTCGGAAGGAAGTGTCGGAAGGAAGTGTCGGAAGGAAGTGTCGGATGGAAGGAAGGAAGTGTCGGAAGGAAGGAAGTGTCGGAAGGAAGTGTCGGAAGGAAGGAAAGAAGGAAGTGTCGGAAGGAAGTGTCGGAAGGAAGGAAGGAAGTGTCGGAAGGAAGGGTCGGAAGGAAGTGTCGGAAGGAAGGAAGGAAGTGTCGTAAGGAAGTGTCAAGAGGAAGTGTCGTAAGGAAGTGTCGTAAGGAAGGAAGGAAGTGTCGTAAGGAAGGAAGTGTCGTAAGGAAGGAAGGAAGGAAGTGTCGGAAGGAAGTGTCGGAAGGAAGTGTCGGAAGGAAGTGTCGGAAGGAAGTGTCGGAAGGAAGGAAGGAAGTGTCGGAAGGAAGGAAGTGTCGGAAGGAAGTGTCGGAAGGAAGTGTCGGAAGGAAGTGTCGGAAGGAAGTGTCGGAAGGAAGTGTCGGAAGGAAGGAAGGAAGGAAGGAAGGAAGGAAGGAAGGAAGGAAGGAAGGAAGGAAGGAAGGAAGGAAGGAGAGAAGTGTCGGAAGGAAGTGTCGGAAGGAAGTGTCGGAAGGAAGTGTCGGAAGGAAGGAAGGAAGTGTCGGAAGGAAGTGTCGGAAGGAAGTGTCGGAAGGAAGTGTCGGAAGGAAGGAAGGAAGTGTCGTAAGGAAGTGTCGTAAGGAAGTGTCGTAAGGAAGTGTCGTAAGGGAGGAAGGAAGTGTCGTAAGGAAGGAAGTGTCGTAAGGAAGGAAGGAAGGAAGTGTCGGAAGGAAGTGTCGGAAGGAAGTGTCGGAAGGAAGTGGAAGAAGGAAGTGTCGGAAGGAAGGAAGTGTCGGAAGGAAGTGTCGGAAGGAAGTGTCGGAAGGAAGTGTCGGAAGGAAGTGTCGGAAGGAAGGAAGGAAGGAAGGAAGGAAGGAAGGAAGGAAGGAGAGAAGTGTCGGAAGGAAGTGTCTGAAGGAAGTGTCGGAAGGAAGTGTCGGAAGGAAGTGTCGGAAGGAAGTGTCGGAAGGAAGTGTCGGAAGGAAGTGTCGGAAGGAAGTGTCGGAAGGAAGGAAGTGTCGGAAGGAAGGAAGGAAGGAAGGAAGGAAGGAAGGAAGGAAGTGTCGGAAGGAAGGAAGTGTCGGAAGGAAGGAAGGAAGGAAGGAAGGAAGGAAGGAAGGAAGGAAGGAAGGAAGGAAGGAAGGAAGGAAGGAAGGAAGGAAGTGTCGGAAGGAAGGAAGTGTCGGAAGGAAGGAACTGTCGGAAGGAAGTGTCGGAAGGAAGTGTCGGAAGGAAGTGTCAGAAGGAAGGAAGTGTCGGAAGGAAGGAAGGAAGGAAGGAAGGAAGGAAGGAAGGGAAGGAAGGAGAGAAGTGTCGGAAGAAGTGTCGGAAGGAAGTGTCGGAAGGAAGTGTCGGAAGGAAGGAAGGAAGTGTCGGAAGGAAGGAAGGAAGTGTCGGAAGGAAGGGTCGGAAGGAAGTGTCGGAAGGAAGGAAGGAAGTGTCGTAAGGAAGTGTCGTAAGGAAGTGTCGTAAGGAAGTGTCGTAAGGAAGTGTCGTAAGGAAGGAAGGAAGTGTCGTAAGGAAGGAAGTGTCGTAAGGAAGGAAGGAAGGAAGTGTCGGAAGGAAGTGTCGGAAGGAAGTGTCGGAAGGAAGTGTCGGAAGGAAGTGTCGGATGGAAGGAAGGAAGTGTCGGAAGGAAGGAAGTGTCGGAAGGAAGTGTCGGAAGGAAGGAAAGAAGGAAGTGTCGGAAGGAAGTGTCGGAAGGAAGGAAGGAAGTGTCGGAAGGAAGGGTCGGAAGGAAGTGTCGGAAGGAAGGAAGGAAGTGTCGTAAGGAAGTGTCGTAAGGAAGTGTCGTAAGGAAGTGTCGTAAGGAAGGAAGGAAGTGTCGTAAGGAAGGAAGTGTCGTAAGGAAGGAAGGAAGGAAGTGTCGGAAGGAAGTGTCGGAAGGAAGTGTCGGAAGGAAGTGTCGGAAGGAAGTGTCGGAAGGAAGGAAGGAAGTGTCGGAAGGAAGGAAGTGTCGGAAGGAAGTGTCGGAAGGAAGTGTCGGAAGGAAGTGTCGGAAGGAAGTGTCGGAAGGAAGTGTCGGAAGGAAGTGTCGGAAGGAAGGAAGGAAGGAAGGAAGGAAGGAAGGAAGGAAGGAAGGAAGGAAGGAAGGAAGGAAGGAAGGAAGGAGAGAAGTGTCGGAAGGAAGTGTCGGAAGGAAGTGTCGGAAGGAAGTGTCGGAAGGAAGGAAGGAAGTGTCGGAAGGAAGTGTCGGAAGGAAGTGTCGGAAGGAAGTGTCGGAAGGAAGGAAGGAAGTGTCGTAAGGAAGTGTCGTAAGGAAGTGTCGTAAGGGAGGAAGGAAGTGTCGTAAGGAAGGAAGTGTCGTAAGGAAGGAAGGAAGGAAGTGTCGGAAGGAAGTGTCGGAAGGAAGTGTCGGAAGGAAGTGTCGGAAGGAAGGAAGGAAGTGTCGGAAGGAAGGAAGTGTCGGAAGGAAGTGTCGGAAGGAAGTGTCGGAAGGAAGTGTCGGAAGGAAGTGTCGGAAGGAAGGAAGGAAGGAAGGAAGGAAGGAAGGAAGGAAGGAGAAGTGTCGGAAGGAAGTGTCTGAAGGAAGTGTCGGAAGGAAGTGTCGGAAGGAAGGAAGGAAGTGTCGGAAGGAAGTGTCGGAAGAGGTCGTCGGAAGGAAGTGTCGGAATAAGTCAAGGAAGGAAGGAAGTGTCGGAAGGAAGGAAGGAAGGAAGGAAGGAAGGAAGGAAGGAAGGAAGGAAGTGTCGGAAGGAAGGAAGTGTCGGAAGGAAGGAAGGAAGGAAGGAAGGAAGGAAGGAAGGAAGGAAGGAAGGAAGGAAGGAAGGAAGGAAGGAAGTGTCGGAAGGAAGGAAGTGTCGGAAGGAAGGAAGTGTCGGAAGGAAGGAACTGTCGGAAGGAAGTGTCGGAAGGAAGTGTCGGAAGGAAGTGTCAGAAGGAAGGAAGTGTCGGAAGGAAGGAAGTGTCGGAAGGAAGGAAGTGTCGGAAGGAAGGAAGGAAGGAAGGAAGGAAGGAAGGAAGGAAGGAAGGAAGGAAGGAAGGAAGGAAGGAAGGAAGTGTCGGAAGGAAGTGTCGGAAGGAAGTGTCGGAAGGAAGGAAGGAAGTGTCGTAAGGAAGTGTCGTAAGGAAGTGTCGTAAGGAAGTGTCGTAAGGAAGTGTCGTAAGGAAGGAAGGAAGTGTCGTAAGGAAGGAAGGAAGGAAGTGTCGGAAGGAAGTGTCGGAAGGAAGTGTCGGAAGGAAGTGTCGGAAGGAAGTGTCGGAAGGAAGGAAGGAAGGAAGGAAGGAAGGAAGGAAGGAAGGAAGGAAGAAGTGTCGGAAGGAAGGAAGGAAGGAAGTGTCGGAAGGAAGTGTCGGAAGGAAGGAAGGAAGTGTCGGAAGGAAGGGTCGGAAGGAAGTGTCGGAAGGAAGGAAGGAAGTGTCGTAAGAAAGTGTCGTAAGGAAGTGTCGTAAGGAAGTGTCGTAAGGAAGTGTCGTAAGGAAGGAAGGAAGTGTCGTAAGGAAGGAAGTGTCGTAAGGAAGGAAGGAAGGAAGTGTCGGAAGGAAGTGTCGGAAGGAAGTGTCGGAAGGAAGTGTCGGAAGGAAGTGTCGGAAGGAAGGAAGGAAGGAAGTGTCGGAAGGAAGGAAGTGTCGGAAGGAAGTGTCGGAAGGAAGGAAGGAAGTGTCGGAAGGAAGGGTCGGAAGGAAGTGTCGGAAGGAAGGAAGGAAGTGTCGTAAGGAAGTGTCGTAAGGAAGTGTCGTAAGGAAGTGTCGTAAGGAAGGAAGGAAGTGTCGTAAGGAAGGAAGTGTCGTAAGGAAGGAAGGAAGGAAGTGTCGGAAGGAAGTGTCGGAAGGAAGTGTCGGAAGGAAGTGTCGGAAGGAAGTGTCGGAAGGAAGGAAGGAAGTGTCGGAAGGAAGGAAGTGTCGGAAGGAAGTGTCGGAAGGAAGTGTCGGAAGGAAGTGTCGGAAGGAAGGAAGGAAGGAAGGAAGGAAGGAAGGAAGGAAGGAAGGAGAGAAGTGTCGGAAGGAAGTGTCGGAAGGAAGTGTAGGAAGGAAGTGTCGGAAGGAAGGAAGGAAGTGTCGGAAGGAAGTGTCGGAAGGAAGTGTCGGAAGGAAGTGTCGGAAGGAAGGAAGTGTCGGAAGGAAGGAAGTGTCGGAAGGAAGGAAGTGTCGGAAGGAAGGAAGGAAGTGTCGGAAGGAAGGAAGGAAGGAAGGAAGGAAGTGTCGGAAGGAAGGAAGGAAGGAAGGAAGGAAGGAAGGAAGGAAGGAAGGAAGGAAGTGTCGGAAGGAAGGAAGTGTCGGAAGGAAGGAAGGAAGGAAGGAAGTGTCGGAAGGAAGGAAGGAAGGAAGGAAGGAAGGAAGGAAGGAAGGAAGGAAGGAAGGAAGGAAGGAAGGAAGTGTCGGAAGGAAGGAAGGAAGTGTCGGAAGGAAGGAAGTGTCGGAAGGAAGGAAGTGTCGGAAGGAAGTGTCGGAAGGAAGTGTCAGAAGGAAGGAAGTGTCGGAAGGAAGGAAGGAAGGAAGGAAGGAAGGAAGGGAAGGAAGGAGAGAAGTGTCGGAAGGAAGTGTCGGAAGGAAGTGTCGGAAGGAAGGAAGGAAGTGTCGGAAGGAAGTGTCGGAAGGAAGGAAGGAAGGAAGGAAGGAAGGAAGGAAGGAAGGAAGGAAGGAAGGAAGGAAGGAAGGAAGTGTCGGAAGGAAGGAAGTGTCGGAAGGAAGGAAGGAAGGAAGTGTCGGAAGGAAGGAAGGAAGGAAGGAAGGAAGGAAGGAAGGAAGGAAGGAAGGAAGTGTCGGAAGGAAGTGTCGGAAGGAAGTGTCGGAAGGAAGGAAGGAAGTGTCGGAAGGAAGGGTCGGAAGGAAGTGTCGGAAGGAAGGAAGGAAGTGTCGTAAGGAAGTGTCGTAAGGAAGTGTCGTAAGGAAGTGTCGTAAGGAAGTGTCGTAAGGAAGGAAGGAAGTGTCGTAAGGAAGGAAGTGTCGTAAGGAAGGAAGGAAGGAAGTGTCGGAAGGAAGTGTCGGAAGGAAGTGTCGGAAGGAAGTGTCGGAAGGAAGTGTCGGATGGAAGGAAGGAAGTGTCGGAAGGAAGGAAGTGTCGGAAGGAAGTGTCGGAAGGAAGGAAAGAAGGAAGTGTCGGAAGGAAGTGTCGGAAGGAAGGAAGGAAGTGTCGGAAGGAAGGGTCGGAAGGAAGTGTCGGAAGGAAGGAAGGAAGTGTCGTAAGGAAGTGTCGTAAGGAAGTGTCGTAAGGAAGTGTCGTAAGGAAGGAAGGAAGTGTCGTAAGGAAGGAAGTGTCGTAAGGAAGGAAGGAAGGAAGTGTCGGAAGGAAGTGTCGGAAGGAAGTGTCGGAAGGAAGTGTCGGAAGGAAGTGTCGGAAGGAAGGAAGGAAGTGTCGGAAGGAAGGAAGTGTCGGAAGGAAGTGTCGGAAGGAAGTGTCGGAAGGAAGTGTCGGAAGGAAGTGTCGGAAGGAAGTGTCGGAAGGAAGTGTCGGAAGGAAGGAAGGAAGGAAGGAAGGAAGGAAGGAAGGAAGGAAGGAAGGAAGGAAGGAAGGAAGGAAGGAAGGAAGGAAGGAAGGAAGGAAGGAAGGAAGGAAGGAAGGAAGGAAGGAGAGAAGTGTCGGAAGGAAGTGTCGGAAGGAAGTGTCGGAAGGAAGTGTCGGAAGGAAGGAAGGAAGTGTCGGAAGGAAGTGTCGGAAGGAAGTGTCGGAAGGAAGTGTCGGAAGGAAGGAAGGAAGTGTCGTAAGGAAGTGTCGTAAGGAAGTGTCGTAAGGAAGTGTCGTAAGGGAGGAAGGAAGTGTCGTAAGGAAGGAAGTGTCGTAAGGAAGGAAGGAAGGAAGTGTCGGAAGGAAGTGTCGGAAGGAAGTGTCGGAAGGAAGTGTCGGAAGGAAGGAAGGAAGTGTCGGAAGGAAGGAAGTGTCGGAAGGAAGTGTCGGAAGGAAGTGTCGGAAGGAAGTGTCGGAAGGAAGTGTCGGAAGGAAGGAAGGAAGGAAGGAAGGAAGGAAGGAGAGAAGTGTCGGAAGGAAGTGTCTGAAGGAAGTGTCGGAAGGAAGTGTCGGAAGGAAGGAAGGAAGTGTCGGAAGGAAGTGTCGGAAGGAAGTGTCGGAAGGAAGTGTCGGAAGGAAGGAAGTGTCGGAAGGAAGGAAGGAAGGAAGGAAGGAAGGAAGGAAGGAAGGAAGTGTCGGAAGGAAGGAAGTGTCGGAAGGAAGGAAGGAAGGAAGGAAGGAAGGAAGGAAGGAAGGAAGGAAGGAAGGAAGGAAGGAAGGAAGGAAGGAAGGAAGGAAGTGTCGGAAGGAAGGAAGTGTCGGAAGGAAGGAAGTGTCGGAAGGAAGGAACTGTCGGAAGGAAGTGTCGGAAGGAAGTGTCGGAAGGAAGTGTCAGAAGGAAGGAAGTGTCGGAAGGAAGGAAGGAAGGAAGGAAGGAAGGAAGGAAGGGAAGGAAGGAGAGAAGTGTCGGAAGGAAGTGTCGGAAGGAAGTGTCGGAAGGAAGTGTCGGAAGGAAGGAAGGAAGTGTCGGAAGGAAGTGTCGGAAGGAAGTGTCGGAAGGAAGTGTCGGAAGGAAGGAAGTGTCGGAAGGAAGGAAGTGTCGGAAGGAAGGAAGTGTCGGAAGGAAGGAAGGAAGGAAGGAAGGAAGGAAGGAAGGAAGGAAGGAAGGAAGGAAGGAAGGAAGTGTCGGAAGGAAGTGTCGGAAGGAAGTGTCGGAAGGAAGGAAGGAAGTGTCGTAAGGAAGTGTCGTAAGGAAGTGTCGTAAGGAAGTGTCGTAAGGAAGTGTCGTAAGGAAGGAAGGAAGTGTCGTAAGGAAGGAAGGAAGGAAGTGTCGGAAGGAAGTGTCGGAAGGAAGTGTCGGAAGGAAGTGTCGGAAGGAAGTGTCGGAAGGAAGGAAGGAAGGAAGGAAGGAAGGAAGGAAGGAAGGAAGGAAGGAAGGAAGGAAGGAAGTGTCGGAAGGAAGGAAGGAAGGAAGTGTCGGAAGGAAGTGTCGGAAGGAAGGAAGGAAGTGTCGGAAGGAAGGGTCGGAAGGAAGTGTCGGAAGGAAGGAAGGAAGTGTCGTAAGAAAGTGTCGTAAGGAAGTGTCGTAAGGAAGTGTCGTAAGGAAGTGTCGTAAGGAAGGAAGGAAGTGTCGTAAGGAAGGAAGTGTCGTAAGGAAGGAAGGAAGGAAGTGTCGGAAGGAAGTGTCGGAAGGAAGTGTCGGAAGGAAGTGTCGGAAGGAAGTGTCGGAAGGAAGGAAGGAAGGAAGTGTCGGAAGGAAGGAAGTGTCGGAAGGAAGTGTCGGAAGGAAGGAAGGAAGTGTCGGAAGGAAGGGTCGGAAGGAAGTGTCGGAAGGAAGGAAGGAAGTGTCGTAAGGAAGTGTCGTAAGGAAGTGTCGTAAGGAAGTGTCGTAAGGAAGGAAGGAAGTGTCGTAAGGAAGGAAGTGTCGTAAGGAAGGAAGGAAGGAAGTGTCGGAAGGAAGTGTCGGAAGGAAGTGTCGGAAGGAAGTGTCGGAAGGAAGTGTCGGAAGGAAGGAAGGAAGTGTCGGAAGGAAGGAAGTGTCGGAAGGAAGTGTCGGAAGGAAGTGTCGGAAGGAAGTGTCGGAAGGAAGGAAGGAAGGAAGGAAGGAAGGAAGGAAGGAAGGAGAGAAGTGTCGGAAGGAAGTGTCGGAAGGAAGTGTAGGAAGGAAGTGTCGGAAGGAAGGAAGGAAGTGTCGGAAGGAAGTGTCGGAAGGAAGTGTCGGAAGGAAGTGTCGGAAGGAAGGAAGTGTCGGAAGGAAGGAAGTGTCGGAAGGAAGGAAGTGTCGGAAGGAAGGAAGGAAGTGTCGGAAGGAAGGAAGGAAGGAAGGAAGGAAGTGTCGGAAGGAAGGAAGGAAGGAAGGAAGGAAGGAAGGAAGGAAGGAAGGAAGGAAGGAAGTGTCGGAAGGAAGGAAGTGTCGGAAGGAAGGAAGGAAGGAAGGAAGGAAGGAAGGAAGGAAGGAAGGAAGGAAGTGTCGGAAGGAAGGAAGGAAGTGTCGGAGGGAAGGAAGTGTCGGAAGGAAGGAAGTGTCGGAAGGAAGTGTCGGAAGGAAGTGTCGGAAGGAAGTGTCGGAAGGAAGGAAGTGTCGGAAGGAAGGAAGTGTCGGAAGGAAGTGTCGGAAGGAAGGAAGGAAGGAAGGAAGGAAGGAAGGAAGGAAGGAAGGAAGGAAGGAAGGAAGGAAGGAAGTGTAGGAAGGAAGGAAGGAAGGAAGGAAGGAAGGAAGTGTCGGAAGGAAGGAAGTGTCGGAAGGAAGGAAGGAAGGAAGGAAGGAAGGAAGGAAGGAAGGAAGGAAGGAAGTGTCGGAAGGAAGGAAGGAAGTGTCGGAAGGAAGGAAGTGTCGGAAGGAAGGAAGTGTCGGAAGGAAGTGTCGGAAGGAAGTGTCGGAAGGAAGTGTCGGAAGGAAGGAAGTGTCGGAAGGAAGGAAGTGTCGGAAGGAAGGAAGGAAGGAAGGAAGGAAGGAAGGGAGGAAGTGTCGGAAGGAAGGAAGTGTCGGAAGGAAGGAAGGAAGGAAGGAAGGAAGGAAGGAAGGAAGGAAGGAAGGAAGTGTCGGAAGGAAGGAAGGAAGTGTCGGAAGGAAGGAAGTGTCGGAAAGAAGGAAGTGTCGGAAGGAAGTGTCGGAAGGAAGTGTCGGAAGGAAGTGTCGGAAGGAAGGAAGTGTCGGAAGGAAGGAAGGAAGGAAGGAAGGAAGGAAGTGTCGGAAGGAAGTGTCGGAAGGAATTGTCGGAAGGAAGGAAGGAAGTGTCGGAAGGAAGGGTCGGAAGGAAGTGTCGGAAGGAAGGAAGGAAGTGTCGTAAGGAAGTGTCGTAAGGAAGTGTCGTAAGGAAGTGTCGTAAGGAAGTGTCGTAAGGAAGGAAGGAAGTGTCGTAAGGAAGGAAGTGTCGTAAGGAAGGAAGGAAGGAAGTGTCGGAAGGAAGTGTCGGAAGGAAGTGTCGGAAGGAAGTGTCGGAAGGAAGTGTCGGAAGGAAGGAAGGAAGTGTCGGAAGGAAGGAAGTGTCGGAAGGAAGTGTCGGAAGGAAGGAAGGAAGGAAGTGTCGGAAGGAAGTGTCGGAAGGAAGGAAGGAAGTGTCGGAAGGAAGGGTCGGAAGGAAGTGTCGGAAGGAAGGAAGTGTCGTAAGGAAGTGTCGTAAGGAAGTGTCGTAAGGAAGTGTCGTAAGGAAGGAAGGAAGTGTCGTAAGGAAGGAAGTGTCGTAAGGAAGGAAGGAAGGAAGTGTCGGAAGGAAGTGTCGGAAGGAAGTGTCGGAAGGAAGTGTCGGAAGGAAGGAAGGAAGTGTCGGAAGGAAGGAAGTGTCGGAAGGAAGTGTCGGAAGGAAGTGTCGGAAGGAAGTGTCGGAAGGAAGGAAGGAAGTGTCGGAAGGAAGGAAGGAAGGAAGGAAGGAAGGAAGGAAGGAAGGAAGGAAGGAAGGAAGGAAGGAAGGAAGGAAGGAAGGAAGGAAGGAGAGAAGTGTCGGAAGGAAGTGTCGGAAGGAAGTGTCGGAAGGAAGGAAGGAAGTGTCGGAAGGAAGTGTCGGAAGGAAGTGTCGGAAGGAAGTGTCGGAAGGAAGGAAGTGTCGGAAGGAAGGAAGTGTCGGAAGGAAGGAAGGAAGTGTCGGAAGGAAGGAAGGAAGGAAGGAAGGAAGTGTCGGAAGGAAGGAAGGAAGGAAGGAACGAAGGAAGGAAGGAAGGAAGGAAGGAAGGAAGGAAGGAAGGAAGGAAGGAAGTGTCGGAAGGAAGGAAGTGTCGGAAGGAAGGAAGGAAGGAAGGAAGGAAGGAAGGAAGGAAGGAAGTGTCGGAAGGAAGGAAGGAAGTGTCGGAAGGAAGGAAGTGTCGGAAGGAAGGAAGTGTCGGAAGGAAGTGTCGGAAGGAAGTGTCGGAAGGAAGTGTCGGAAGGAAGGAAGTGTCGGAAGGAAGGAAGGAAGGAAGGAAGGAAGGAAGGAAGGAAAGGAAGGAAGGAGAGAAGTGTCGGAAGGAAGTGTCGGAAGGAAGTGTCGGAAGGAAGTGTCGGAAGGAAGGAAGGAAGTGTCGGAAGGAAGTGTCGGAAGGAAGTGTCGGAAGGAAGTGTCAGAAGGAAGGAAGTGTCGGAAGGAAGGAAGTGTCGGAAGGAAGGAAGTGTCGGAAGGAAGGAAGTGTCGGAAGGAAGGAAGGAAGGAAGGAAGGAAGGAAGGAAGGAAGGAAGGAAGGAAGGAAGGAAGGAAGGAAGGAAGTGTCGGAAGGAAGTGTCGGAAGGAAGGAAGGAAGTCTCGGAAGGAAGGGTCGGAAGGAAGTGTCGGAAGGAAGGAAGGAAGTGTCGTAAGGAAGTGTCGTAAGGAAGTGTCGTAAGGAAGTGTCGTAAGGAAGTGTCGTAAGGAAGGAAGGAAGTGTCGTAAGGAAGGAAGTGTCGTAAGGAAGGAAGGAAGGAAGTGTCGGAAGGAAGTGTCGGAAGGAAGTGTCGGAAGGAAGTGTCGGAAGGAAGGAAGGAAGTGTCGGAAGGAAGGAAGTGTCGGAAGGAAGTGTCGGAAGGAAGGAAGGAAGGAAGTGTCGGAAGGAAGTGTCATAAGGAAGTGTCGGAAGGAAGGAAGGAAGGAAGGAAGGAAGGAAGGAAGGAAGGAAGGAAGGAAGGAAGGAAGGAAGGAAGGAAGGAAGGAAGGAAAGAAGGAAGGAAGGAAGGAAGGAAGGAAGGAAGGAAGGAAGGAAGGAAGGAAGGAAGGAAGGAAGGAAGGAAGGAAGGAAGGAAGGAAGGAAGGAAGGAAGGAAGGAAGGAAGGAAGGAAGGAAGGAAGGAAGTGTCGGAAGGAAGGAAGGAAGGAAGGAAGGAAGGAAGGAAGGAAGGAAGGAAGGAAGGAAGGAAGGAAGGAAGGAAGTGTCGGAAGGAAGGAAGGAAGTGTCGGAAGGAAGGAAGTGTCGGAAGGAAGGAAGTGTCGGAAGGAAGTGTCGGAAGGAAGTGTCGGAAGGAAGTGTCGGAAGGAAGGAAGTGTCGGAAGGAAGGAAGTGTCGGAAGGAAGGAAGGAAGGAAGGAAGGAAGGAAGGAAGGAAGGAAGGAAGGAAGTGTCGGAAGGAAGGAAGTGTCGGAAGGAAGGAAGTGTCGGAAGGAAGGAAGGAAGGAAGGAAGGAAGGAAGGAAGGAAGGAAGGAAGGAAGGAAGGAAGGAAGGAAGGAAGGAAGTGTCGGAAGGAAGGAAGGAAGTGTCGGAAGGAAGGAAGTGTCGGAAAGAAGGAAGTGTCGGAAGGAAGTGTCGGAAGGAAGTGTCGGAAGGAAGTGTCAGAAGGAAGGAAGTGTCGGAAGGAAGGAAGGAAGGAAGGACGGAAGGAAGGAAGGAAGGAAGGAAGGAAGGAAGGAAGGAAGGAAGGAAGGGAAGGAAGGAGAGAAGTGTCGGAAGGAAGTGTCGGAAGGAAGTGTCGGAAGGAAGTGTCGTAAGGAAGGAAGGAAGTGTCGGAAGGAAGTGTCGGAAGGAAGTGTCGGAAGGAAGTGTCGGAAGGAAGTGTCGGAAGGAAGGAAGTGTCGGAAGGAAGGAAGTGTCGGAAGGAAGGAAGGAAGGAAGGAAGGAAGGAAGGAAGGAAGGAAGGAAGGAAGGAAGGAAGTGTCGGAAGGAAGTGTCGGAAGGAATTGTCGGAAGGAAGGAAGGAAGTGTCGGAAGGAAGGGTCGGAAGGAAGTGTCGGAAGGAAGGAAGGAAGTGTCGTAAGGAAGTGTCGTAAGGAAGTGTCGTAAGGAAGTGTCGTAAGGAAGTGTCGTAAGGAAGGAAGGAAGTGTCGTAAGGAAGGAAGTGTCGTAAGGAAGGAAGGAAGGAAGTGTCGGAAGGAAGTGTCGGAAGGAAGTGTCGGAAGGAAGTGTCGGAAGGAAGGAAGGAAGTGTCGGAAGGAAGGAAGTGTCGGAAGGAAGTGTCGGAAGGAAGGAAGGAAGGAAGTGTCGGAAGGAAGTGTCGGAAGGAAGGAAGGAAGTGTCGGAAGGAAGGGTCGGAAGGAAGTGTCGGAAGGAAGGAAGGAAGTGTCGTAAGGAAGTGTCGTAAGGAAGTGTCGTAAGGAAGTGTCGTAAGGAAGGAAGGAAGTGTCGTAAGGAAGGAAGTGTCGTAAGGAAGGAAGGAAGGAAGTGTCGGAAGGAAGTGTCGGAAGGAAGTGTCGGAAGGAAGTGTCGGAAGGAAGGAAGGAAGTGTCGGAAGGAAGGAAGTGTCGGAAGGAAGTGTCGGAAGGAAGTGTCGGAAGGAAGTGTCGGAAGGAAGGAAGGAAGTGTCGGAAGGAAGTGTCGGAAGGAAGTGTCGGAAGGAAGGAAGGAAGGAAGGAAGGAAGGAAGGAAGGAAGGAAGGAAGGAAGGAAGGAAGGAAGGAAGGAGAGAAGTGTCGGAAGGAAGTGTCGGAAGGAAGTGTCGGAAGGAAGTGTCGGAAGGAAGGAAGGAAGTGTCGGAAGGAAGTGTCGGAAGGAAGTGTCGGAAGGAAGTGTCGGAAGGAAGTGTCGGAAGGAAGGAAGTGTCGGAAGGAAGGAAGTGTCGGAAGGAAGGAAGTGTCGGAAGGAAGGAAGGAAGTGTCGGAAGGAAGGAAGGAAGGAAGGAAGGAAGTGTCGGAAGGAAGGAAGGAAGGAAGGAACGAAGGAAGGAAGGAAGGAAGGAAGGAAGGAAGGAAGGAAGTGTCGGAAGGAAGGAAGTGTCGGAAGGAAGGAAGGAAGGAAGGAAGGAAGGAAGGAAGGAAGGAAGTGTCGGAAGGAAGGAAGGAAGTGTCGGAAGGAAGGAAGTGTCGGAAGGAAGGAAGTGTCGGAAGGAAGTGTCGGAAGGAAGTGTCGGAAGGAAGTGTCGGAAGGAAGGAAGTGTCGGAAGGAAGGAAGGAAGGAAGGAAGGAAGGAAGGAAAGGAAGGAAGGAGAGAAGTGTCGGAAGGAAGTGTCGGAAGGAAGTGTCGGAAGGAAGTGTCGGAAGGAAGGAAGGAAGTGTCGGAAGGAAGTGTCGGAAGGAAGTGTCGGAAGGAAGTGTCAGAAGGAAGGAAGTGTCGGAAGGAAGGAAGTGTCGGAAGGAAGGAAGTGTCGGAAGGAAGGAAGTGTCGGAAGGAAGGAAGGAAGGAAGGAAGGAAGGAAGGAAGGAAGGAAGTGTCGGAAGGAAGTGTCGGAAGGAAGGAAGGAAGTGTCGGAAGGAAGGGTCGGAAGGAAGTGTCGGAAGGAAGGAAGGAAGTGTCGTAAGGAAGTGTCGTAAGGAAGTGTCGTAAGGAAGTGTCGTAAGGAAGTGTCGTAAGGAAGGAAGGAAGTGTCGTAAGGAAGGAAGTGTCGTAAGGAAGGAAGGAAGGAAGTGTCGGAAGGAAGTGTCGGAAGGAAGTGTCGGAAGGAAGTGTCGGAAGGAAGTGTCGGAAGGAAGGAAGGAAGTGTCGGAAGGAAGGAAGTGTCGGAAGGAAGTGTCGGAAGGAAGGAAGGAAGGAAGGAAGTGTCGGAAGGAAGTGTCATAAGGAAGTGTCGGAAGGAAGGAAGGAAGGAAGGAAGGAAGGAAGGAAGGAAGGAAGGAAGGAAAGAAGGAAGGAAGGAAGGAAGGAAGGAAGGAAGGAAGGAAGGAAGGAAGGAAGGAAGGAAGGAAGGAAGGAAGGAAGGAAGGAAGGAAGGAAGGAAGGAAGGAAGGAAGGAAGGAAGGAAGGAAGGAAGTGTCGGAAGGAAGGAAGGAAGGAAGGAAATGTCGGAAGGAAGGAAGGAAGTGTCGGAAGGAAGTGTCGGAAGGAAGGAAGGAAGTGTCGGAAGGAAGTGTCGGAAGGAAGTGTCGGAAGGAAGTGTCGGAAGGAAGGAAGGAAGTGTCGGAAGGAAGGAAGGAAGTGTCGGAAGGAAGTGTCGGAAGGAAGTGTCGGAAGGAAGTGTCGGAAGGAAGGAAGGAAGTGTCGGAAGGAAGGAAGGAAGGAAGTGTCGGAAGGAAGTGTCGGAAGGAAGTGTCGGAAGGAAGGAAGGAAGGAAGGAAGGAAGGAAGGAAGGAAGGAAGGAAGGAAGGAAGGAAGGAAGGAAGGAAGGAAGGAAGGAAGGAAGTGTCGGAAGGAAGTGTCGGAAGGAAGGAAGGAAGGAAGTGTCGGAAGGAAGGAAGGAAGTGTCGGAAGGAAGTGTCGGAAGGAAGTGTCGGAAGGAAGGAAGGAAGGAAGGAAGGAAGTGTCGGAAGGAAGGAAGTGTCGGAAGGAAGGAAGGAAGGAAGGAAGGAAGGAAGTGTCGGAAGGAAGGAAGGAAGTGTCGGAAGGAAGTGTCGGAAGGAAGGAAGGAAGGAAGGAAGGAAGGAAGGAAGGAAGGAAGGAAGGAAGGAAGGAAGGAAGGAAGGAAGGAAGGAAGTGTCGGAAGGAAGTGTCGGAAGGAAGGAAGGAAGGAAGGAAGTGTCGGAAGGAAGGAAGTGTCGGAAGGAAGGAAGTGTCGGAAGGAAGTGTCGGAAGGAAGTGTCGGAAGGAAGTGTCGGAAGGAAGGAAGGAAGGAAGTGTCGGAAGGAAGTGTCGGAAGGAAGTGTCGGAAGGAAGTGTCGGAAGGAAGTGTCGGAAGGAAGGAAGGAAGGAAGGAAGGAAGGAAGGATGGAAGGAAGGAAGGAAGGAAGGAAGTGTCGGAAGGAAGTGTCGGAAGGAAGTGTCGGAAGGAAGTGTCGGAAGGAAGGAAGGAAGGAAGGAAGGAAGGAAGGAAGGAAGGAAGGAAGGAAGTGTCGGAAGGAAGTGTCGGAAGGAAGGAAGGAAGTGTCGGAAGGAAGGAAGGAATGAAGGAAGGAAGGAAGGAAGGAAGGAAGGAAGGAAGGAAGGAAGGAAGGAAGGAAGTGTCGGAAGGAAGGAAGGAAGGAAGTGTCGGAAGGAAGTGTCGGAAGGAAGGAAGGAAGTGTCGGAAGGAAGGGTCGGAAGGAAGTGTCGGAAGGAAGGAAGGAAGTGTCGTAAGGAAGTGTCGTAAGGAAGTGTCGTAAGGAAGTGTCGTAAGGAAGTGTCGTAAGGAAGTGTCGTAAGGAAGTGTCGTAAGGAAGGAAGGAAGTGTCGTAAGGAAGGAAGTGTCGTAAGGAAGGAAGGAAGGAAGTGTCGGAAGGAAGTGTCGGAAGGAAGTGTCGGAAGGAAGTGTCGGAAGGAAGTGTCGGAAGGAAGGAAGGAAGTGTCGGAAGGAAGGAAGTGTCGGAAGGAAGTGTCGGAAGGAAGGAAGGAAGGAAGTGTCGGAAGGAAGTGTCGGAAGGAAGGAAGGAAGTGTCGGAAGGAAGGGTCGGAAGGAAGTGTCGTAAGGAAGGAAGGAAGTGTCGTAAGGAAGTGTCGTAAGGAAGTGTCGTAAGGAAGTGTCGTAAGGAAGGAAGGAAGTGTCGTAAGGAAGGAAGTGTCGTAAGGAAGGAAGGAAGGAAGTGTCGGAAGGAAGTGTCGGAAGGAAGTGTCGGAAGGAAGGAAGGAAGTGTCGGAAGGAAGGAAGGAAGTGTCGGAAGGAAGGAAGTGTCGGAAGGAAGTGTCGGAAGGAAGTGTCGGAAGGAAGTGTCGGAAGGAAGGAAGGAAGGAAGGAAGGAAGGAAGGAAGGAGAGAAGTGTCGGAAGGAAGTGTCGGAAGGAAGTGTCGGAAGGAAGTGTCGGAAGGAAGGAAGGAAGTGTCGGAAGGAAGTGTCGGAAGGAAGTGTCGGAAGGAAGTGTCGGAAGGAAGGAAGGAAGGAAGGAAGTGTCGGAAGGAAGGAAGTGTCGGAAGGAAGTGTCGGAAGGAAGGAAGGAAGGAAGGAAGGAAGGAAGGAAGGAAGGAAGGAAGGAAGGAAGTGTCGGAAGGAAGGAAGGAAGTGTCGGAAGGAAGGAAGTGTCGGAAGGAAGGAAGTGTCGGAAGGAAGTGTCGGAAGGAAGTGTCGGAAGGAAGTGTCGGAAGGAAGGAAGTGTCGGAAGTGTCGGAAGGAAGGAAGGAAGGAAGGAAGGAAGGAAGGAAAGGAAGGAAGGAGAGAAGTGTCGGAAGGAAGTGTCGGAAGGAAGTGTCGGAAGGAAGGAAGGAAGTGTCGGAAGGAAGTGTCGGAAGGAAGTGTCGGAAGGAAGTGTCAGAAGGAAGGAAGTGTCGGAAGGAAGGAAGTGTCGGAAGGAAGGAAGTGTCGGAAGGAAGGAAGTGTCGGAAGGAAGGAAGGAAGGAAGGAAGGAAGGAAGGAAGGAAGGAAGGAAGGAAGGAAGGAAGGAAGGAAGGAAGGAAGGAAGGAAGGAAGTGTCGGAAGGAAGTGTCGGAAGGAAGGAAGGAAGTGTCGGAAGGAAGGGTCAGAAGGAAGTGTCGGAAGGAAGGAAGGAAGTGTCGTAAGGAAGTGTCGTAAGGAAGTGTCGTAAGGAAGTGTCGTAAGGAAGTGTCGTAAGGAAGGAAGGAAGTGTCGTAAGGAAGGAAGTGTCGGAAGGAAGGAAGGAAGGAAGTGTCGGAAGGAAGTGTCGGAAGGAAGTGTCGGAAGGAAGTGTCGGAAGGAAGGAAGGAAGGAAGTGTCGGAAGGAAGGAAGTGTCGGAAGGAAGTGTCGGAAGGAAGGAAGGAAGGAAGTGTCGGAAGGAAGTGTCATAAGGAAGTGTCGGAAGGAAGGAAGGAAGGAAGGAAGGAAGGAAGGAAGGAAGGAAGGAAGGAAGGAAAGGAAGGAAGGAAGGAAGGAAGGAAGGAAGGAAGGAAGGAAGGAAGGAAGGAAGGAAGGAAGGAAGGAAGGAAGGAAGGAAGGAAGGAAGGAAGGAAGGAAGGAAGTGTCGGAAGGAAGGAAGGAAGGAAGGAAGGAAGGAAGGAAGGAAGGAAGGAAGGAAGGAAGGAAGTGTCGGAAGGAAGGAAGGAAGTGTCGGAAGGAAGTGTCGGAAGGAAGGAAGGAAGTGTCGGAAGGAAGTGTCGGAAGGAAGTGTCGGAAGGAAGGAAGGAAGTGTCGGAAGGAAGGAAGGAAGTGTCGGAAGGAAGTGTCGGAAGGAAGTGTCGGAAGGAAGGAAGGAAGTGTCGGAAGGAAGGAAGGAAGGAAGGAAGGAAGGAAGGAAGGAAGGAAGGAAGGAAGGAAGGAAGGAAGGAAGTGTCGGAAGGAAGGAAGGAAGGAAGTGTCGGAAGGAAGTGTCGGAAGGAAGTGTCGGAAGGAAGGAAGGAAGGAAGTGTCGGAAGGAAGGAAGGAAGTGTCGGAAGGAAGTGTCGGAAGGAAGTGTCGGAAGGAAGGAAGGAAGGAAGGAAGGAAGTGTCGGAAGGAAGGAAGTGTCGGAAGGAAGGAAGGAAGGAAGGAAGTGTCGGAAGGAAGGAAGGAAGTGTCGGAAGGAAGGAAGTGTCGGAAGGAAGGAAGGAAGGAAGGAAGGAAGGAAGGAAGGAAGGAAGTGTCGGAAGGAAGTGTCGGAAGGAAGTGTCGGAAGGAAGGAAGGAAGGAAGGAAGTGTCGGAAGGAAGGAAGTGTCGGAAGGAAGGAAGTGTCGGAAGGAAGTGTCGGAAGGAAGTGTCGGAAGGAAGTGTCGGAAGGAAGGAAGGAAGGAAGTGTCGGAAGGAAGTGTCGGAAGGAAGTGTCGGAAGGAAGTGTCGGAAGGAAGTGTCGGAAGGAAGTGTCGGAAGGAAGTGTCGGAAGGAAGGAAGGAAGGAAGGAAGGAAGGAAGGAAGGAAGGAAGGAAGGAAGGAAGGAAGGAAGGAGAGAAGTGTCGGAAGGAAGTGTCGGAAGGAAGTGTCGGAAGGAAGGAAGGAAGGAAGGAAGGAAGGAAGGAAGGAAGGAAGGAAGTGTCGGAAGTAAGTGTCGGAAGGAAGTGTCGGAAGGAAGTGTCGGAAGGAAGGAAGTGTCGGAAGGAAGTGTCGGAAGGAAGTGTCGGAAGGAAGTGTCGGAAGGAAGTGTCGGAAGGAAGTGTCGGAAGGAAGGAAGGAAGGAAGGAAGGAAGGAAGTGTCGGAAGGAAGGAAGGAAGTGTCGGAAGGAAGGAAGGAAGTGTCGGAAGGAAGGAAGTGTCGGAAGGAAGGAAGTGTCGGAAGGAAGTGTCGGAAGGAAGTGTCGGAAGGAAGGAAGTGTCGGAAGGAAGCGTCGGAAGGAAGGAAGGAAGGAAGGAAGGAAGGAAGGAAGGAAGGAAGGAAGGAAGGAAGGAAAGGAAGGAGAGAAGTGTCGGAAGGAAGTGTCGGAAGGAAGTGTCGGAAGGAAGTGTCGGAAGGAAGGAAGGAAGTGTCGGAAGGAAGTGTCGGAAGGAAGTGTCGGAAGGAAGTGTCGGAAAGAAGTGTCGGAAGGAAGGAAGTGTCGGAAGGAAGGAAGTGTCGGAAGGAAGGAAGGAAGGAAGGAAGGAAGGAAGGAAGGAAGGAAGGAAGGAAGGAAGGAAGGAAGGAAGTGTCGGAAGGAAGTGTCGGAAGGAAGTGTCGGAAGGAAGGAAGGAAGTGTCGGAAGGAAGTGTCGGAAGGAAGTGTCGGAAGGAAGGAAGTGTCGGAAGTGTCGGAAGGAAGGAAGGAAGGAAGGAAGGAAGGAAGGAAAGGAAGGAAGGAGAGAAGTGTCGGAAGGAAGTGTCGGAAGGAAGTGTCGGAAGGAAGGAAGGAAGTGTCGGAAGGAAGTGTCGGAAGGAAGTGTCGGAAGGAAGTGTCAGAAGGAAGGAAGTGTCGGAAGGAAGGAAGTGTCGGAAGGAAGGAAGTGTCGGAAGGAAGGAAGTGTCGGAAGGAAGGAAGGAAGGAAGGAAGGAAGGAAGGAAGGAAGGAAGGAAGGAAGGAAGGAAGGAAGGAAGGAAGGAAGGAAGTGTCGGAAGGAAGTGTCGGAAGGAAGGAAGGAAGTGTCGGAAGGAAGGGTCAGAAGGAAGTGTCGGAAGGAAGGAAGGAAGTGTCGTAAGGAAGTGTCGTAAGGAAGTGTCGTAAGGAAGTGTCGTAAGGAAGTGTCGTAAGGAAGGAAGGAAGTGTCGTAAGGAAGGAAGTGTCGGAAGGAAGGAAGGAAGGAAGTGTCGGAAGGAAGTGTCGGAAGGAAGTGTCGGAAGGAAGTGTCGGAAGGAAGGAAGGAAGGAAGTGTCGGAAGGAAGGAAGTGTCGGAAGGAAGTGTCGGAAGGAAGGAAGGAAGGAAGTGTCGGAAGGAAGTGTCATAAGGAAGTGTCGGAAGGAAGGAAGGAAGGAAGGAAGGAAGGAAGGAAGGAAGGAAGGAAGGAAGGAAGGAAGGAAAGAAGGAAGGAAGGAAGGAAGGAAGGAAGGAAGGAAGGAAGGAAGGAAGGAAGGAAGGAAGGAAGGAAGGAAGGAAGGAAGGAAGGAAGGAAGTGTCGGAAGGAAGGAAGGAAGGAAGGAAGGAAGGAAGGAAGGAAGGAAGGAAGGAAGGAAGGAAGTGTCGGAAGGAAGGAAGGAAGTGTCGGAAGGAAGTGTCGGAAGGAAGGAAGGAAGTGTCGGAAGGAAGTGTCGGAAGGAAGTGTCGGAAGGAAGGAAGGAAGTGTCGGAAGGAAGGAAGGAAGTGTCGGAAGGAAGTGTCGGAAGGAAGTGTCGGAAGGAAGGAAGGAAGTGTCGGAAGGAAGGAAGGAAGGAAGGAAGGAAGGAAGGAAGGAAGGAAGGAAGGAAGGAAGGAAGGAAGGAAGGAAGTGTCGGAAGGAAGGAAGGAAGGAAGTGTCGGAAGGAAGTGTCGGAAGGAAGTGTCGGAAGGAAGGAAGGAAGGAAGTGTCGGAAGGAAGGAAGGAAGTGTCGGAAGGAAGTGTCGGAAGGAAGTGTCGGAAGGAAGGAAGGAAGGAAGGAAGGAAGTGTCGGAAGGAAGGAAGTGTCGGAAGGAAGGAAGGAAGGAAGGAAGTGTCGGAAGGAAGGAAGGAAGTGTCGGAAGGAAGGAAGTGTCGGAAGGAAGGAAGGAAGGAAGGAAGGAAGGAAGGAAGGAAGGAAGTGTCGGAAGGAAGTGTCGGAAGGAAGTGTCGGAAGGAAGGAAGGAAGGAAGGAAGTGTCGGAAGGAAGGAAGTGTCGGAAGGAAGGAAGTGTCGGAAGGAAGTGTCGGAAGGAAGTGTCGGAAGGAAGTGTCGGAAGGAAGGAAGGAAGGAAGTGTCGGAAGGAAGTGTCGGAAGGAAGTGTCGGAAGGAAGTGTCGGAAGGAAGTGTCGGAAGGAAGTGTCGGAAGGAAGTGTCGGAAGGAAGGAAGGAAGGAAGGAAGGAAGGAAGGAAGGAAGGAAGGAAGGAAGGAAGGAGAGAAGTGTCGGAAGGAAGTGTCGGAAGGAAGTGTCGGAAGGAAGGAAGGAAGGAAGGAAGGAAGGAAGGAAGGAAGGAAGGAAGTGTCGGAAGTAAGTGTCGGAAGGAAGTGTCGGAAGGAAGTGTCGGAAGGAAGGAAGTGTCGGAAGGAAGTGTCGGAAGGAAGTGTCGGAAGGAAGTGTCGGAAGGAAGTGTCGGAAGGAAGGAAGGAAGGAAGGAAGGAAGGAAGGAAGGAAGGAAGTGTCGGAAGGAAGGAAGGAAGTGTCGGAAGGAAGGAAGGAAGTGTCGGAAGGAAGGAAGTGTCGGAAGGAAGGAAGTGTCGGAAGGAAGTGTCGGAAGGAAGTGTCGGAAGGAAGGAAGTGTCGGAAGGAAGCGTCGGAAGGAAGGAAGGAAGGAAGGAAGGAAGGAAGGAAGGAAGGAAGGAAGGAAGGAAAGGAAGGAGAGAAGTGTCGGAAGGAAGTGTCGGAAGGAAGTGTCGGAAGGAAGTGTCGGAAGGAAGGAAGGAAGTGTCGGAAGGAAGTGTCGGAAGGAAGTGTCGGAAGGAAGTGTCGGAAGGAAGGAAGTGTCGGAAGGAAGGAAGGAAGGAAGGAAGGAAGGAAGGAAGGAAGGAAGGAAGGAAGGAAGGAAGGAAGGAAGGAAGTGTCGGAAGGAAGTGTCGGAAGGAAGGAAGTGTCGGAAGGAAGGAAGGAAGGAAGGAAGGAAGGAAGGAAGGAAGGAAGGAAGGAAGGAAGGAAGGAAGTGTCGGAAGGAAGTGTCGGAAGGAAGTGTCGGAAGGAAGGAAGGAAGTGTCGGAAGGAAGGGTCGGAAGGAAGTGTCGGAAGGAAGGAAGGAAGTGTCGTAAGGAAGTGTCGTAAGGAAGTGTCGTAAGGAAGTGTCGTAAGGAAGTGTCGTAAGGAAGGAAGGAAGTGTCGTAAGGAAGGAAGTGTCGTAAGGAAGGAAGGAAGGAAGTGTCGGAAGGAAGTGTCGGAAGGAATTGTCGGAAGGAAGTGTCGGAAGGAAGTGTCGGAAGGAAGGAAGGAAGTGTCGGAAGGA
>CM069667.1:71284885-71294885 GCA_036010785.1 Ammospiza maritima maritima | reverse complement strand
GGAAGTGTCGGAAGGAAGTGTCGGAAGGAAGGAAGGAAGTGTCGGAAGGAAGGAAGTGTCGGAAGGAAGGAAGGAAGGAAGGAAGTGTCGGAAGGAAGGAAGGAAGTGTCGGAAGGAAGGAAGGAAGGAAGGAAGGAAGGAAGGAAGGAAGGAAGGAAGGAAGGAAGGAAGGAAGGAAGGAAGGGAGGAAGGAAGGAAGGAAGGAAGGAAGGAAGGAAGTGTCGGAAGGAAGTGTCGGAAGGAAGTGTCGGAAGGAAGGAAGGAAGGAAGGAAGTGTCGGAAGGAAGGAAGTGTCGGAAGGAAGGAAGTGTCGGAAGGAAGTGTCGGAAGGAAGTGTCGGAAGGAAGTGTCGGAAGGAAGTGTCGGAAGGAAGTGTCGGAAGGAAGTGTCGGAAGGAAGTGTCGGAAGGAAGTGTCGGAAGGAAGTGTCGGAAGGAAGTGTCGGAAGGAAGTGTCGGAAGGAAGGAAGGAAGGAAGGAAGGAAGGAAGGAAGGAAGGAAGGAAGGAAGGAAGGAAGGAAGGAAGGAAGGAAGTGTCGGAAGGAAGTGTCGGAAGGAAGTGTCGGAAGGAAGTGTCGGAAGGACGTGTCGGAAGGAAGGAAGGAAGGAAGGAAGGAAGGAAGGAAGGAAGGAAGGAAGGAAGGAAGGAAGGAAGGAAGGAAGGAAGGAAGTGTCGGAAGGAAGGAAGGAACTGTCGGAAGGAAGGAAGGAAGGAAGGAAGGAAGGAAGGAAGGAAGGAAGGAAGGAAGGAAGGAAGGAAGTGTCGGAAGGAAGGAAGGAAGGAAGTGTCGGAAGGAAGTGTCGGAAGGAAGGAAGGAAGTGTCGGAAGGAAGGGTCGGAAGGAAGTGTCGGAAGGAAGGAAGGAAGTGTCGTAAGGAAGTGTCGTAAGGAAGTGTCGTAAGGAAGTGTCGTAAGGAAGGAAGGAAGTGTCGTAAGGAAGGAAGTGTCGTAAGGAAGGAAGGAAGGAAGTGTCGGAAGGAAGTGTCGGAAGGAAGTGTCGGAAGGAAGTGTCGGAAGGAAGTGTCGGAAGGATGGAAGGAAGTGTCGGAAGGAAGGAAGTGTCGGAAGGAAGTGTCGGAAGGAAGTGTCGGAAGGAAGTGTCGGAAGGAAGTGTCGGAAGGAAGTGTCGGAAGGAAGTGTCGGAAGGAAGGAAGGAAGGAAGGAAGGAAGGAAGGAAGGAAGGAAGGAAGGAAGGAAGGAAGGAAGGAAGGAAGGAAGGAAGGAAGGAAGGAAGGAGGAAGGAGAGAAGTGTCGGAAGGAAGTGTCGGAAGGAAGTGTCGGAAGGAAGTGTCGGAAGGAAGGAAGGAAGTGTCGGAAGGAAGTGTCGGAAGGAAGTGTCGGAAGGAAGTGTCGGAAGGAAGGAAGTGTCGGAAGGAAGTGTCGGAAGGAAGTGTCGGAAGGAAGTGTCGGAAGGAAGGAAGGAAGGAAGGAAGGAAGGAAGGAAGGAAGGAAGGAAGGAAGGAAGGAAGGAAGGAAGGAAGTGTCGGAAGGAAGGAAGTGTCGGAAGGAAGTGTCGGAAGGAAGTGTCGGAAGGAAGGAAGGAAGGAAGGAAGGAAGGAAGGGAGGAAGGAAGGAAGGAAGGAAGGAAGGAAGGAAGGAAGGAAGGAAGGAAGGAAGGAAGGAAGGAAGGAAGGAAGGAAGGAAGGAAGTGTCGGAAGGAAGGAAGTGTCGGAAGGAAGGAAGTGTCGGAAGGAAGTGTCGGAAGGAAGTGTCGGAAGGAAGTGTCGGAAGGAAGGAAGTGTCGGAAGGAAGGAAGGAAGGAAGGAAGGAAGGAAGGAAGGAAGGAAGGAAAGGAAGGAAGGAGAGAAGTGTCGGAAGGAAGTGTCGGAAGGAAGTGTCGGAAGGAAGTGTCGGAAGGAAGGAAGGAAGTGTCGGAAGGAAGTGTCGGAAGGAAGTGTCGGAAGGAAGTGTCGGAAAGAAGTGTCGGAAGGAAGGAAGTGTCGGAAGGAAGGAAGTGTCGGAAGGAAGGAAGTGTCGGAAGGAAGGAAGGAAGGAAGGAAGGAAGGAAGGAAGGAAGGAAGGAAGGAAGGAAGGAAGGAAGGAAGGAAGGAAGTGTCGGAAGGAAGTGTCGGAAGGAAGGAAGGAAGTGTCGGAAGGAAGGGTCGGAAGGAAGTGTCGGAAGGAAGGAAGGAAGTGTCGTAAGGAAGTGTCGTAAGGAAGTGTCGTAAGGAAGTGTCGTAAGGAAGTGTCGTAAGGAAGGAAGGAAGTGTCGTAAGGAAGGAAGTGTCGTAAGGAAGGAAGGAAGGAAGTGTCGGAAGGAAGTGTCGGAAGGAATTGTCGGAAGGAAGTGTCGGAAGGAAGTGTCGGAAGGAAGGAAGGAAGTGTCGGAAGGAAGGAAGTGTCGGAAGGAAGTGTCGGAAGGAAGGAAGGAAGGAAGTGTCGGAAGGAAGGAAGTGTCGGAAGGAAGGAAGGAAGTGTCGGAAGGAAGGACGGAAGTGTCGGAAGGAAGTGTCGGAAGGAAGTGTCGGAAGGAAGTGTCGGAAGGAAGTGTCGGAAGGAAGGAAGGAAGGAAGGAAGGAAGGAAGGAAGGAAGGAAGGAAGGAAGGAAGGAAGGAAGTGTCGGAAGGAAGTGTCGGAAGGAAGTGTCGGAAGGAAGGAAGGAAGGAAGGAAGTGTCGGAAGGAAGGAAGTGTCGGAAGGAAGTGTTGGAAGGAAGTGTCGGAAGGAAGTGTCGGAAGGAAGGAAGGAAGTGTCGGAAGGAAGTGTCGGAAGGAAGTGTCGGAAGGAAGTGTCGGAAGGAAGTGTCGGAAGGAAGGAAGTGTCGGAAGGAAGGAAGTGTCGGAAGGAAGGAAGGAAGGAAGGAAGGAAGGAAGGAAGGAAGGAAGGAAGGAAGGAAGGAAGGAAGGAAGGAAGGAAGTGTCGGAAGGAAGGAAGGAAGTGTCGGAAGGAAGTGTCGGAAGGAAGTGTCGTAAGGAAGTGTCGTAAGGAAGTGTCGTAAGGAAGGAAGGAAGTGTCGTAAGGAAGGAAGTGTCGTAAGGAAGGAAGGAAGGAAGTGTCGGAAGGAAGTGTCGGAAGGAATTGTCGGAAGGAAGTGTCGGAAGGAAGTGTCGGAAGGAAGGAAGGAAGTGTCGGAAGGAAGGAAGTGTCGGAAGGAAGTGTCGGAAGGAAGGAAGGAAGGAAGTGTCGGAAGGAAGGAAGTGTCGGAAGGAAGGAAGGAAGTGTCGGAAGGAAGGACGGAAGTGTCGGAAGGAAGTGTCGGAAGGAAGTGTCGGAAGGAAGTGTCGGAAGGAAGTGTCGGAAGGAAGGAAGGAAGGAAGGAAGGAAGGAAGGAAGGAAGGAAGGAAGGAAGGAAGGAAGGAAGTGTCGGAAGGAAGTGTCGGAAGGAAGTGTCGGAAGGAAGGAAGGAAGGAAGGAAGTGTCGGAAGGAAGGAAGTGTCGGAAGGAAGTGTTGGAAGGAAGTGTCGGAAGGAAGTGTCGGAAGGAAGGAAGGAAGTGTCGGAAGGAAGTGTCGGAAGGAAGTGTCGGAAGGAAGTGTCGGAAGGAAGGAAGGAAGTGTCGGAAGGAAGTGTCGGAAGGAAGTGTCGGAAGGAAGTGTCGGAAGGAAGTGTCGGAAGGAAGGAAGTGTCGGAAGGAAGGAAGTGTCGGAAGGAAGGAAGGAAGGAAGGAAGGAAGGAAGGAAGGAAGGAAGGAAGGAAGGAAGGAAGTGTCGGAAGGAAGGAAGGAAGTGTCGGAAGGAAGTGTCGGAAGGAAGTGTCGTAAGGAAGTGTCGTAAGGAAGTGTCGTAAGGAAGGAAGGAAGTGTCGTAAGGAAGGAAGTGTCGTAAGGAAGGAAGGAAGGAAGTGTCGGAAGGAAGTGTCGGAAGGAATTGTCGGAAGGAAGTGTCGGAAGGAAGTGTCGGAAGGAAGGAAGGAAGTGTCGGAAGGAAGGAAGTGTCGGAAGGAAGTGTCGGAAGGAAGGAAGGAAGGAAGTGTCGGAAGGAAGGAAGTGTCGGAAGGAAGGAAGGAAGTGTCGGAAGGAAGGACGGAAGTGTCGGAAGGAAGTGTCGGAAGGAAGTGTCGGAAGGAAGTGTCGGAAGGAAGTGTCGGAAGGAAGGAAGGAAGGAAGGAAGGAAGGAAGGAAGGAAGGAAGGAAGGAAGGAAGGAAGTGTCGGAAGGAAGTGTCGGAAGGAAGTGTCGGAAGGAAGGAAGGAAGGAAGGAAGTGTCGGAAGGAAGGAAGTGTCGGAAGGAAGTGTTGGAAGGAAGTGTCGGAAGGAAGTGTCGGAAGGAAGGAAGGAAGTGTCGGAAGGAAGTGTCGGAAGGAAGTGTCGGAAGGAAGTGTCGGAAGGAAGTGTCGGAAGGAAGGAAGGAAGGAAGGAAGGAAGGAAGGAAGGAAGGAAGGAAGGAAGGAAGGAAGGAAGGAAGGAAGGAAGGAAGGAAGGAAGTGTCGGAAGGAAGGAAGGAAGTGTCGGAAGGAAGTGTCGGAAGGAAGTGTCGGAAGGAAGTGTCGGAAGGAAGTGTCGGAAGGAATGAAGGAAGGAAGGAAGGAAGGAAGGAAGGAAGGAAGGAAGGAAGGAAGTGTCGGAAGGAAGTGTCGGAAGGAAGTGTCGGAAGGAAGTGTCGGAAGGAAGTGTCGGAAGGACGTGTCGGAAGGAAGGAAGGAAGGAAGGAAGGAAGGAAGGAAGGAAGGAAGGAAGGAAGGAAGGAAGGAAGGAAGGAAGGAAGTGTCGGAAGGAAGGAAGGAACTGTCGGAAGGAAGGAAGGAAGGAAGGAAGGAAGGAAGGAAGGAAGGAAGGAAGGAATGAAGGAAGGAAGGAAGGAAGGAAGTGTCGGAAGGAAGGAAGGAAGGAAGTGTCGGAAGGAAGTGTCGGAAGGAAGGAAGGAAGGAAGTGTCGGAAGGAAGTGTCGGAAGGAAGGAAGGAAGTGTCGGAAGGAAGGGTCGGAAGGAAGTGTCGGAAGGAAGGAAGGAAGTGTCGTAAGGAAGTGTCGTAAGGAAGTGTCGTAAGGAAGTGTCGTAAGGAAGGAAGGAAGTGTCGTAAGGAAGGAAGTGTCGTAAGGAAGGAAGGAAGGAAGTGTCGGAAGGAAGTGTCGGAAGGAAGTGTCGGAAGGAAGTGTCGGAAGGAAGTGTCGGAAGGAAGGAAGGAAGTGTCGGAAGGAAGGAAGTGTCGGAAGGAAGTGTCGGAAGGAAGTGTCGGAAGGAAGTGTCGGAAGGAAGTGTCGGAAGGAAGTGTCGGAAGGAAGTGTCGGAAGGAAGGAAGGAAGGAAGGAAGGAAGGAAGGAAGGAAGGAAGGAAGGAAGGAAGGAAGGAAGGAAGGAAGGAAGGAAGGAAGGAAGGAAGGAGAGAAGTGTCGGAAGGAAGTGTCGGAAGGAAGTGTCGGAAGGAAGTGTCGGAAGGAAGGAAGGAAGTGTCGGAAGGAAGTGTCGGAAGGAAGTGTCGGAAGGAAGTGTTCGAAGGAAGGAAGTGTCGGAAGGAAGTGTCGGAAGGAAGTGTCGGAAGGAAGGAAGGAAGGAAGGAAGGAAGGAAGGAAGGAAGGAAGGAAGGAAGTGTCGGAAGGAAGGAAGTGTCGGAAGGAAGTGTCGGAAGGAAGTGTCGGAAGGAAGGAAGGAAGGAAGGAAGGAAGGAAGGGAGGAAGGAAGGAAGGAAGGAAGGAAGGAAGGAAGGTAAGGAAGGAAGGAAGGAAGGAAGGAAGGAAGGAAGGAAGGAAGGAAGGAAGGAAGGAAGGAAGGAAGTGTCGGAAGGAAGGAAGTGTCGGAAGGAAGGAAGTGTCGAAAGGAAGTGTCGGAAGGAAGTGTCGGAAGGAAGTGTCGGAAGGAAGGAAGTGTCGGAAGGAAGGAAGGAAGGAAGGAAGGAAGGAAGGAAAGGAAGGAAGGAGAGAAGTGTCGGAAGGAAGTGTCGGAAGGAAGTGTCGGAAGGAAGTGTCGGAAGGAAGGAAGGAAGTGTCGGAAGGAAGTGTCGGAAGGAAGTGTCGGAAGGAAGTGTCGGAAAGAAGTGTCGGAAGGAAGGAAGTGTCGGAAGGAAGGAAGTGTCGGAAGGAAGGAAGGAAGGAAGGAAGGAAGGAAGGAAGGAAGGAAGGAAGGAAGGAAGGAAGGAAGGAAGGAAGGAAGGAAGGAAGTGTCGGAAGGAAGTGTCGGAAGGAAGGAAGGAAGTGTCGGAAGGAAGGGTCGGAAGGAAGTGTCGGAAGGAAGGAAGGAAGTGTCGTAAGGAAGTGTCGTAAGGAAGTGTCGTAAGGAAGGAAGGAAGTGTCGTAAGGAAGGAAGTGTCGTAAGGAAGGAAGGAAGGAAGTGTCGGAAGGAAGTGTCGGAAGGAATTGTCGGAAGGAAGTGTCGGAAGGAAGTGTCGGAAGGAAGGAAGGAAGTGTCGGAAGGAAGGAAAGTGTCGGAAGGAAGTGTCGGAAGGAAGGAAGGAAGGAAGTGTCGGAAGGAAGGAAGTGTCGGAAGGAAGGAAGGAAGTGTCGGAAGGAAGGACGGAAGTGTCGGAAGGAAGTGTCGGAAGGAAGTGTCGGAAGGAAGTGTCGGAAGGAAGTGTCGGAAGGAAGGAAGGAAGGAAGGAAGGAAGGAAGGAAGGAAGGAAGGAAGGAAGGAAGGAAGGAAGTGTCGGAAGGAAGTGTCGGAAGGAAGTGTCGGAAGGAAGGAAGGAAGGAAGGAAGTGTCGGAAGGAAGGAAGTGTCGGAAGGAAGTGTTGGAAGGAAGTGTCGGAAGAAGTGTCGGAAGGAAGGAAGGAAGTGTCGGAAGGAAGTGTCGGAAGGAAGTGTCGGAAGGAAGTGTCGGAAGGAAGTGTCGGAAGGAAGTGTCGGAAGGAAGGAAGGAAGGAAGGAAGGAAGGAAGGAAGGAAGGAAGGAAGGAAGGAAGGAAGGAAGGAAGGAAGGAAGGAAGGAAGGAAGTGTCGGAAGGAAGGAAGGAAGTGTCGGAAGGAAGTGTCGGAAGGAAGTGTCGGAAGGAAGTGTCGGAAGGAAGTGTCGGAAGGAAGTGTCGGAAGGAATGAAGGAAGGAAGGAAGGAAGGAAGGAAGGAAGGAAGGAAGGAAGGAAGGAAGGAAAGGAAGGAAGGAGAGAAGTGTCGGAAGGAAGTGTCGAAGGAAGTGTCGGAAGGAAGTGTCGGAAGGAAGGAAGGAAGTGTCGGAAGGAAGTGTCGGAAGGAAGTGTCGGAAGAAGTGTCGGAAGGAAGTGTCAGAAGGAAGGAAGTGTCGGAAGGAAGGAAGTGTCGGAAGGAAGGAAGTGTCGGAAGGAAGGAAGGAAGGAAGGAAGTGTCGGAAGGAAGGAAGGAAGGAAGGAAGGAAGGAAGGAAGGAAGGAAGGAAGGAAGGAAGGAAGGAAGGAAGGAAGGAAGGAAGGGAAGGAAGGAAGTGTCGGAAGGAAGGAAGGAAGGAAGGAAGGAAGGAAGGAAGGAAGGAAGGAAGGAAGGAAGGAAGGAAGGAAGTGTCGGAAGGAAGGGTCGGAAGGAAGTGTCGGAAGGAAGGAAGGAAGTGTCGTAAGGAAGTGTCGTAAGGAAGTGTCGTAAGGAAGTGTTGTAAGGAAGTGTCGTAAGGAAGGAAGGAAGTGTCGTAAGGAAGGAAGTGTCGTAAGGAAGGAAGGAAGGAAGTGTCGGAAGGAAGTGTCGGAAGGAAGTGTCGGAAGGAAGTGTCGGAAGGAAGGAAGGAAGTGTCGGAAGGAAGGAAGTGTCGGAAGGAAGTGTCGGAAGGAAGGAAGGAAGGAAGTGTCGGAAGGAAGTGTCATAAGGAAGTGTCGGAAGGAAGGAAGGAAGGAAGGAAGGAAGGAAGGAAGGAAGGAAGGAAGGAAGGAAGGAAAGAAGGAAGGAAGGAAGGAAGGAAGGAAGGAAGGAAGGAAGGAAGGAAGGAAGGAAGGAAGGAAGGAAGGAAGGAAGGAAGGAAGGAAGGAAGTGTCGGAAGGAAGGAAGGAAGGAAGGAAGTGTCGGAAGGAAGGAAGGAAGTGTCGGAAGGAAGTGTCGGAAGGAAGGAAGGAAGTGTCGGAAGGAAGTGTCGGAAGGAAGTGTCGGAAGGAAGGAAGGAAGTGTCGGAAGGAAGGAAGGAAGTGTCGGAAGGAAGTGTCGGAAGGAAGTGTCGGAAGGAAGGAAGGAAGTGTCGGAAGGAAGTGTCGTAAGGAAGTGTCGGAAGGAAGTGTCGGAAGGAAGTGTCGGAAGGAAGGAAGGAAGGAAGGAAGGAAGGAAGGAAGGAAGGAAGGAAGGAAGGAAGGAAGTGTCGGAAGGAAGTGTCGGAAGGAAGTGTCGGAAGGAAGTGTCGGAAGGAAGTGTCGGAAGGAAGTGTCGGAAGGAAGGAAGGAAGGAAGGAAGGAAGGAAGGAAGGAAGGAAGGAAGGAAGGAAGGAAGGAAGTGTCGGAAGGAAGTGTCGGAAGGAAGTTTCGGAAGGAAGGAAGGAAGTGTCGGAAGGAAGGAAGGAAGTGTCGGAAGGAAGGAAGGAAGGAAGGAAGGAAGGAAGGAAGGAAGGAAGGAAGGAAGGAAGGAAGGAAGGAAGGAAGGAAGGAAGGAAGGAAGGAAGGAAGGAAGTGTCGGAAGGAAGGAAGGAAGGAAGTGTCGGAAGGAAGGAAGGAAGTGTCGGAAGGAAGTGTCGGAAGGAAGTGTCGGAAGGAAGGAAGGAAGGAAGGAAGGGAGGAAGTGTCGGAAGGAAGGAAGTGTCGGAAGGAAGGAAGGAAGGAAGGAAGGAAGTGTCGGAAGGAAGGAAGGAAGGAAGGAAGGAAGGAAGGAAGGAAGGAAGGAAGGAAGGAAGGAAGGAAGGAAGTGTCGGAAGGAAGTGTCGGAAGGAAGGAAGGAAGGAAGGAAGGAAGGAAGTGTCGGAAGGAAGGAAGTGTCGGAAGGAAGGAAGTGTCGGAAGGAAGTGTCGGAAGGAAGTGTCGGAAGGAAGTGTCGGAAGGAAGGAAGGAAGGAAGTGTCGGAAGGAAGTGTCGGAAGGAAGTGTCGGAAGGAAGTGTCGGAAGGAAGTGTCGGAAGGAAGTGTCGGAAGGAAGTGTCGGAAGGAAGGAAGGAAGGAAGGAAGGAAGGAAGGAAGGAAGGAAGGAAGGAAGGAAGGAAGTGTCGGAAGGAAGTGTCGGAAGGAAGTGTCGGAAGGAAGTGTCGGAAGGAAGTGTCGGAAGGAAGGAAGGAAGGAAGGAAGGAAGGAAGGAAGGAAGGAAGGAAGGAAGGAAGTGTCGGAAGGAAGTGTCGGAAGGAAGGAAGGAAGTGTCGGAAGGAAGTGTCGGAAGGAAGGAAGGAAGGAAGGAAGTGTCGGAAGGAAGGAAGGAAGGAAGGAAGGAAGGAAGGAAGGAAGGAAGGAAGGAAGGAAGGAAGGAAGTGTCGGAAGGAAGGAAGGAAGGAAGTGTCGGAAGGAAGGAAGGAAGTGTCGGAAGGAAGGGTCGGAAGGAAGTGTCGGAAGGAAGGAAGGAAGTGTCGTAAGGAAGTGTCGTAAGGAAGTGTCGTAAGGAAGTGTCGTAAGGAAGGAAGGAAGTGTCGTAAGGAAGGAAGTGTCGTAAGGAAGGAAGGAAGGAAGTGTCGGAAGGAAGTGTCGGAAGGAAGTGTCGGAAGGAAGTGTCGGAAGGAAGTGTCGGAAGGAAGGAAGGAAGTGTCGGAAGGAAGGAAGTGTCGGAAGGAAGTGTCGGAAGGAAGTGTCGGAAGGAAGTGTCGGAAGGAAGTGTCGGTAGGAAGTGTCGGAAGGAAGTGTCGGAAGGAAGGAAGGAAGGAAGGAAGGAAGGAAGGAAGGAAGGAAGGAAGGAAGGAAGGAAGGAAGGAAGGAAGGAGAGAAGTGTCGGAAGGAAGTGTCGGAAGGAAGTGTCGGAAGGAAGTGTCGGAAGGAAGGAAGGAAGTGTCGGAAGGAAGTGTCGGAAGGAAGTGTCGGAAGGAAGTGTCGGAAGGAAGGAAGTGTCGGAAGGAAGTGTCGGAAGGAAGTGTCGGAAGGAAGTGTCGGAAGGAAGTGTCGGAAGGAAGGAAGGAAGGAAGGAAGGAAGGAAGGAAGGAAGGAAGGAAGTGTCGGAAGGAAGGAAGGAAGTGTCGGAAGGAAGTGTCGGAAGGAAGGAAGGAAGGAAGTGTCGGAAGGAAGGAAGTGTCGGAAGGAAGTGTCGGAAGGAAGGAAGGAAGGAAGGAAGGAAGGAAGGAAGGAAGGAAGGA